>LKBB01000388.1:0-12230 GCA_001513885.1 Thielaviopsis musarum
GGGGGGGGCGCTTTTCTCTCTCCCTTGAGTCCCGAGTGAGAGCGCGCGAAAACTATTAAAAGCTACAACTTTGACGTTAACGTCTGCGGCAACTCCATGGGCTAAAAAGGGAGCGCAAACGCGCAACCAACGAGGCGCAAATGCGACAACAATGCGACAGCGTCCAGAAAGACACGGGCAAGTCTTCAGAGCAACTTTTGGCGTGTGAAATTGTGTGGCGCTGAGTTGCGACAACCTAGAACAGAAAGCAAGCAAGTGGTACAGAGCATAAAGTGCTCGCAATGTAGCCCCCCCACTTATAGCCCTACCATTTAAGAGTGCTCTCAGTATTTCGAAATGTCATTGGAACGCTTTTTCTCAAGGTTTCCTTTTTTGAAGGAAACTTTTTTTTCTCTCTCTCGCAATCACACACAAATATAACTCCTCCTACACACCCTAAAACAATGGCCGTAACTGGTGACTTGTGACAGTGGTCTTTGTTTACCTGAATTGGATCTCAGCTTCTACCAGTTATTGCTCATGGCGGGCCTACCTAATATAAATTAACACGATGCCGCTGATAGTGAGCACTCTAATCGCGACTATTCCCATACTACAAACAGCCGAAAAAAAAACACACGCTGACGACAAGCCTCTGCATGATGATAAACGTCCAGAAAAACAACCTCGTCTGACCGATCAAGAGCCAGTCAGTTGGCAACGCCTTCCCCTCCAAAAAGCTGCTCTCGACGAACTCTAACGTTGCACCCGCTGCCGTCGTTACTATACTTTGGCACCAAGAGAGCTTCAGCAAAACTCCACACCCCAAGGTTCTAGAGAGCTCGCTCAATTTGCTAAACACGGCGGCCTAGACGTGTCCAATATTTGTGGATATCCAATCATGGGTAGTCGCTGACCCTCCCGCTCGTGAAGCAGAGTGTCAAGACCTACAAATCGGATGACTCTCCCAAGAACAGCTGGGGCTTCAACCACGCAGTCGGCATCTGCTTACGACAGCTTTTTTGATCAAAATCTGCTGGATCATGGAATTTACTTACTGGCTCGCTCACAATAGGCAGATTTGGAAGAGGTCAAGGCAGCAATGGCTGCGCCGAGGCCATCACTCGCACCCTCTAGGTTCTCTAGGGATGACTTTGAGTCATTTTCAATGGCCCAACTCCATGCCAGGTTTGAAGCTGATGTGATACAATCTGTGATTTCAGTCATGACGGGCCCATGGACAAAAGCCCGCCCAACCTGTGTTGATGCGTCTAGAAGTCAAAGGCCCAAGCGGTGATGGTCCTATTTTGAAGCGACAAGCTCAGTATAATGGAGCACTTGGAGCTCGTGTAGTTCACGCGCTGCAAAACTATGGCAAAGGAAAACCAGAATATGATGGCCGTGCCTATGCGTTCAGTTCAACCTACCCCGAGGGTACACTCGTGCTATATGCCCATCACATTACAATACCACGAGCTCTATGGGAGCCGCCGGAGTACCACATGACTAAACTAAAGTCCTTTGGATTAGTTGAATCTTACAAGAAATGTATTGAAGGAGTTACCGCTTTTTCGAAATGTCAGGGATTTGGTAAAACGATACCGCGACCGTTCCATTGAGGACACAAACGCTCGAGGACCTCCTCCTCCGCCACTGACAGCTGCCCAGAAGACGGCTAAGGTGATGGCAGCGGCTGCCCAAGAAGATGTGGATGAGCAGTCTCCAGACGAAACCTCAACTCCTCCCGATCCGGTTGACCTTGCACGCCAAGATGCTGCCGAAGAGCTCCCGCAGCAGATTGACGACATGAGCCGAGAACCCCTAGCTTCGGGCGATGGCCCCCCTCGCGATGGCCCCCCTCGCGATGGCCCCGGTGATGAGCCCTTAGGTGATAGCCTTTAAGGTGACAACGCTGGCCATAGTCATCTCAAGCACTCGAGACGAACTACTGGCCTGCGTTCTCGCACACGAAAAAGGCAGGCATAAACAAGCATAGCTCATCGGACCGCAACGTCCACCTCTGCTGAAAGATGGGTGTAATTGGGGTCAAAGTAATGATTGTTTTGGTAGGGACATGCTGAGCGGAGGGACCAAGTATTGAAGTTGGGATGCTGCTGAAGAATGAGAGGAGAGTAGGTCGGGTGGGTGGATAATGTTTACATGGTTATCTAGTGTTTGTTTGCTGGCTGATTAGCCCTTTCTCTCGTATTATGATTAGTTGTAGTATCAATACTACAAAACAAAACAAATAAAAAATAAATGAACCCTTTTTCCGCCCGTTCTGCGCAGCAAGGCATTCAAAGCGTCCTTATTGTTTCTACTACTGCGTACAAAGTAGCGGTCCGCTATGCTGATGGTCAAGTGACATGGGATAAAGAGCGAGAAGGCTCGGATCGGGCTCTGGTCCTAAATATTAGGCATGCAATGCACACAAGTTGCTGCAGCTGCAAGTCTGCTTGTTGCTTGGTGGCGAGATGCAGGCTCTTCTCTTTTTTTTTTTTTTTTTTTTTTTTTTGCTTCCCTGTCTGCCTATCAAACCATGAGCTGTCCCGCCTTTACAGCAAGGCCTACAGATGGCGGGAGAGTCATTTTTCTGATTGTTACTTGTTGATAGTAGTATTGGGCGAATCGAAGGCATTCGAGTAGTGAGTAGTAGAAATTGAATCGAGTCTGCTATTTCTTTCTCGGGGAACGCATGATTTATGAGTTATGACTAGAGACAGGGGGCGCTTTGTTTTTTTTGGCTGGCTGGCTGGCTTAGAGGGGTTTACAGTGTGCGACGATGTTGGGCCCTCCGGGTATGTCCTGTCCTGTTCTGTCTGGTCGCTCATCGAGGGACATTCTAGTGAGTGGTAGTACTAGCACGGAGTAAAAGTAGTGGTAGTAGTAGTAGTAGTAGTAGTAGTGGTAGTAGTGGTAGTAGTAGTGGTAGTAGTGGTAGTAGTAGTGGTAGTAGTATTAGTGGTATGCAGCGCAACGGTAGGACGACAAAAACACAACTCACTTTGCACTTTGCATGCATATGGATTGAAATCGCCGAGCCGAGCAGAACATAAAAGAACAGAGCCAGATTTTAGGGCAGCTTTAAAGCGGGCGGAGAATAAGGCCATAAAACACCTGCTGATGGAAAAGTGAAAAACAGGGAGTTTAACGGGGCCAGCAAGAGCAAGGTTTGCTTCAGGCGCAAAAGAGAAAGAGCCAGGAGCAGGAGAGCAGGAAAAGCTTTTACTACGTAGTACTACGGAGTAACTCTTTACTTGTAGCACTTGCAGAGTGACGAAGAAAGCCAGAGAAATAAGAGGAAACAACGCCTTCTCGGGAAGGGAAAGAAGCGCCTCACCTCCATTCTCTGTACAATTGAAAACCGGAAACAGCCAAAATCGCGCCTTCTCTCTGTAGTGCACAGCAAGTAGAGCCTCTTCGCAAAGCGCTTTTGTATATCGCTACAAGGCTGAAAGTGCTGCTACATTTGGGGATACCATAAAACGTGTTCCGATACGTGTGTTTGATGTGGAAATCGGAATCGGCTCCGACCAGCTTGCGCCCACCCAAAGAACCGGCATTCAGCATCTGGAAGAGCCGAATGAACATGCGATTTGGACAAGATAGCCTAACCCGCTGCATACGGAGTAGATAGTGTATAGCTTGTGGCAAACGGCCAACGGCCAAATGCGCTGCGCTGGTATCCAAAACCGGCAGTACTTAGTAGTACCAGCGGCAGAAAAAGTACAAGTAAAATACTACCACACGACGCCGCACATAATTTTTGCCGACTTTGTGCGCGGCGCACTGCAAGCAAGCACATCCCATTCTTTTTGTGTGTATTGAGAATGCCCACTATATTATATTCATATAGCCGTTATATGCGCTCAATGGGACAGACTGGCAAGCCACAGCAGCTGGCGGTACATACTTACTACTTGCACTTGGAAGCCGACAGCCTTTAGATGCTGGTCTAATGATAAATGCGCCGTTCGCCATGTAATTTTTGCTATTGCTTTTTGCGACAAGTTTGTTTCGCTGTGCTGATGTGTGTTGGGCCAAAGTGTACTGCGTTGCTTTGCTGGTCTGATTTTACCTGGCCGCCTTGCGGTAACGGCTCAATGCCTTGTCGCGCACTTTCACCTCATCTCACTGGGTAGAAGAAGCTGGAACTGGAATACCCGCAAATCTCCACTGAGCGCACGCACGCACGCACGCCCGCCCGCCCGCACCACCGTCGATCGACAAGATACAATCGCTCAGCGGCAGATAGGCCCCCTATTGTATCTAGTATAATACATGCTATATACTAGTAGTAAGTACATACTTTTGTAGATTTCTATTCCACTGTTATTGTGCGCTTGCTTTGCAGTTGTCGGGTCTTCTCTTCGTCGAGGCAAGAGCCGGCCGGCATGGGTACGTACTTACTTTTGTTCTTTTCTTTCCTTAGGCGCTAAGACTGCGAAGCCCAAGGTTACGTACTGTGCAACCGCTACCCTAGACACACTGTACTCACCTTGTTTGCGCTTCCCACACAAATGCCGTTGCGTTGCAAGGAAAGCTGCGCCCAGAAAACTTGTAGACCCGGACAGCCGGGGCCGCAGTTCGGAGCTGAAGTCTCCACCCCCCTCTAAATGTAATCGCATAGCGATCGTGCGCTTTGTATGATGGCTTTACCTGTTTGTTTCAATGGAATTATTGATGGGCGACGATGCTTTGTCTTTGCGTTGGCCGACAAGATCGGTCGGTAGAAGGGCTTTTGTCGCACTTTTTTTTTTTTTTTTTTTTTTTGCGCCCAAGGGTCAAAACACAGTGTGGACACGGCTTGACTGGACTAGCCCCAGCAGGACCACACACAAAGGCGGTATGGGTTTTATTGCCGCCGCAGCGAAGAAAGGGAAGGCGCAAACAAGAGAGACAGAGAGAGCAAGAAAAAAAAATACACAAAAAAATAAATAATAAAAATAATATTGGAATTGGCCAAGCTTTCCCAGGGCTGCGTTTAGGCAGGCTCTAGGGCGCATAAGGCCTGTAGCCAACGACGCTATGGTGGATATTGGTAGTGGACCCGCCTAGACAGCACGCCTTAGGGTGCCCACTCTGCACTGTAGCGTCCCCAGCAGCGCAGTAACAGTGGAACAAAAGCAAAGCCAAAGCCAAAGTGACAGCCAGAAATCCAACATCCCCAGTATCCGCAGCAGACTCCTCATTTTTTTCTCTCCCGTCGTCCACTTCTTTCCAGTACTTACTTCTGCGCTCTCACCATCAACCCTCCAGCAACTCAGTAGGTCATCGCAAACCACCGCACTCGGTCCTTGGTAAGTGAATCTGCCATCCGGTCCATTGGCGATTGTGCCATTGTAGACTTTTCATCGCTGCGATTCCTTACTGGCTTCGCCCGCTGCCACCCGCTCGCAACCTAGGTTGAGGATGAAGATGAAGCTGGACGTTTTTTTCTTTTATTCTTTTTCTCTGGCTTCAACTTTGACTTCGCCTCGCTTCGTCCTGCTGGCCGTGGCTTGATATTCAAATCTGGCGACAGGCTCCATCCCGAATCACGACCACTTTGTCTTCTGCGCTCCCCGATTCTTCCTTGATATCGCCGATACAGTACAATACGGCTTCTGATGATCCACCGCCTTGTCTGTTTTCTCTACCGAACCCTTCGTTAACGCCTCTCCCGCCTTGATTGTACTTAGATCACTCCATCGTCGTTGTCGTTGTCGTCTTCGACCGAACTGAACCGAATTGCTTTCCCACTACCAATCCCCAAAGCCGCCATCTCTGTTTCAATCGTTCTCGTTGCGAGCGCTCTATTTCTCGACAAACCCAAAGCGCCATTCCCCATCGCCGTCATCGTCATCATCGTCGCCGTCTCGCGGTCCGCATATATACTTATACTACATATACCCAATATCTCTATTCAGGTCTCGAGCCGCTTTGGACTCTGACCTGCTGTGTTGGTTGAGCTTTGTCTTGCCCTGCCTTGCCTTGCTCTCCGGCCTTTTGGCCCGCTAAGCATCGTTTTTCGGGGTCTGGCTTGACGTGAGCCTGGCCTCTCTCATGGAGCCTGATTGTGTAGTATCTACTAGTACTACCAGTGCCAATCAACCTTTTGGTTCTTCTTCTCTGCACGCTCTGGCTGTCACGGCCTCGCACCAGCATCGTCGCACTTGTTCATTTTCCCCGCCGACTACTCTGTCGCACTCGCACTCGCAGACGCATTCGCAGACGCACGCTCGCTCACACTCATACTCGCAGAGCCTCGCCGCCGCCGCAAGATATCCAATCATGGCCTCACCAGAGCTGTCGCCCACTGGCATCGACCATGAGTCTTCGGCCAGCCTTGCCGCTCATCATCGGGCTTCGCCGCAGCGCGCGCTTTCCAAGAGCGTCGCTTTTGAGCTCCTGATGACCGAGGGCCCCCAATATCGTGCGCGCCTGCCCATGCGGGTGCAAATCTATCCGCACGATGCCACCGAGTCGATTGTTACTACAGTCAAGAATTTTTACGGCTTGTATTCGGGATCTACCAGCTCAAAAGGCGTGAGTTTTGAAGACGAGCAGGGAAACACTCTGATTGCCAGCTTTGAAAACTTCAAGCACAACATGGTGGTGTATGTTCGCGTGATTGAAGAGGCTGCACACTACGGCGCATACCACCACCAGCCCGGCTACTATGACCCGGAAAACTTTCCGCTGCAGCCTCCTGCGCGTCTGGAGTCGGCGACCAATAACATGTCCCGCAGCCATTCGCCCACGTCTCGCGGTCGCCGTAGCGCCTCGGTCGCCACCAACCGGTCGGCTGAAGGCCGCAAGAATGGTGCCCGTGGGCCCGCCGGTCGTGGTCACGGCCAAGGTCACGGCCACGGTCATAACCACAATCACGGCCATGGTCACAGCCATAGCGTCGCCCACGGCATGGATTATGATGGCTACAGCAGTGGCGACGGGTCTTCTTCGGCCAAGAACAAGGACCAGATTGGCAACACCGAGATTAGCCTGGACAACATTGTCGAGGGCGGTCGTCGCCGCAAAGCCAAGTTTGAGAGTTCGGTGCGTATAACCCTTGGCGGGCTACATGACATGGCAATATTCTCGGTAATAAGTGAAATCTCTTAAGCTAACATTTCCCGCTTCCCCCCAGGAGCTTCCTCTATTTGCGCCGCCGCAGATGCCGGCCGCGCCGTCAAACTCTTCCATGTCGCCCACGCGGCGGGTCGACTCGCACCGGAATTCCATTTCCTTTTCGACTGGCAGCCAAAATCCGCTCGCGAACCCGCGCCCTCTACAATCGCCACAGAGCTACGGCTACGGCCAAAACTACTACGGTACCCCCATGACGGATACCCGCCAGTCACATCAGCCCTTGTATGCCCACCACACCACTCCCAATGGTATGGTTCCGACGCCTGACCCAACTGTCGGTAGTTGCATCTCGGACGAAGACAAGGATGTCGCCATCCAGCTGATGCGCCTTGGCGACATTTCCAATGTGTCTAATGTGTCCAACGCGCGCACATCGGCCTCGACTCAGGATGACACGTTTAGCGGCCGTGCCGAAGGCCTGTCATCTGCCGGCGCCACGAGCGACTACGAGAGCGATGGCGGAAGCGGCCAGCCTCCTGCCCGTCGCCAGCGTCTTGACGAAGATGGCTCGAGCAAGCCGACGCCAGGCTTTTACGAGACGCAATTGGCCACGTCCAACAACGACGATGACAGTGGCGTCTCGTCCAACCAAGCAGCGCCCACCATGGCGTCGCCCACCAAGGCGCGGGCACCGGCGCTTCCCAAGCCCAAGGTCATGGCGGCGCCCAAGGTAAAGGGAGTCCCCAAGGCGCCCAAGACGGTCAAGGCTGTCAGCGGAGCTGTCACGGCGGCTAAGCCTAAGAAGGCGACGAGCGTTACGGCGTCGCCGTCTGTGACCATGTCAGGCATCCAAATGTCGCCGTCGTCGCTGCCGCCATCGCGCAAGCAGTCCATCTCATCACTGGGCGGGCTGCAGCCGGGCGGCGAAGAAGAACAGCCCGACCTGTCTACCAAGCCGCGCTGCCAGCGCTGCCGCAAGAGCAAGAAGGGCTGCGACCGGCAGCGGCCGTGTGGTCGGTGCCGCGATGCCGGCTTGTCGGCCGATCAGTGTATCAGTGAGGACGAGGGCAACGGTCGCAAGGGCCGATATGGACGTCACATGGGGGTTCCTATTAAGAAGGAAGGAATTCCCACGCCTGCTATCGCTGCCCCCATCCAAACCCCAGTTCCTGTGCCGACAACATCGGGCATGACGAGTACTTTGTCATCGGCCGCCGCGACAGCCGCAGCCGCAAACGGCGGCAGCATTGGGCTGTTGCCGCCTGCGTCTATTGCGCCGTCACTTTCGGCGTCGGCGTCGGACAAGAGCAAGAAGCGCAAGCGGTAACTGCTTCTGTCTTGTTATCTCTCTTTTTTTTTTTTTTTCTGTTCTTGCGGATTAATGTTTTTTTTTCTTTTTACTCTGCTGTGGTTTTTGATTGTCTTTTTTTTTGCTCATTGGCGTTGGTGTCTTGTGTAATAGACATGCTTGATTTCTAACGGGACGGGCATTTTACTACACTTTTACCGACACTTCTACCGGCATTGTCTCGTCAAACCAAAGCAAACCAAGCCAACCACAAAAAGTTTGTACTATTGGCATGTCGGATGTCACTCAGTTGCACTCGTCGTGCGCATTTGGCCGTCCCGGTTCCCGTTTATGATGACTCTTTTTTCTTTCCCCCTTCTGGCCTTTTTTTTCTTCTTTATTTCTTTATTGGTTAAATTCTTCTTTTGTACTTGTTTGTTTGTTATCCCTTCATGTCACGTTCTTCCTTAACCCCCAATGTTCCGGCACCTTTTTTTTTTTCTTTTTCTTTTGACAACCTCTTTTGTTTCTATTCATTGTCGTTTCTCCTGCTTTCTTTTGCGTTGGCTTTTTCGTCGACGCTTTCCTTGTTTTTCTTTTGCTTTTCCCCTTTTCTTTACACTCACTTCATAAATCAACGCGTTTTACGGCCCTGTTTCTTTCTCTATTCTTTTTTTTGTAACTGCGGTACTTCTTTTGAGTACACCCTTATTTCTTTGTTTACTACGCGCACGACTTATTACACATGATTTACTACTACAAAACCATACGCCCCCTTTATCGTTCCCCCAACATCAAATGAAAGCATGATACGCGATGTTGGTTACTTTCGAATACCCCCTCGACTACCTTGACTCTTTTGAGCTATCCCCTCGGTTTTCCCTTCTTACTGTTTCTGTTTTACTGTTCTTTTAAACTAGTATCGCTGGCGGATGGTATATCCGGTACTTGTGCCACCACCTCTCTCTTAGTAGTTTTTCAACTATCTGTTCTTTTTTTTGGCTTCTTTTTTGGCTTCTTTTGGCTTCTTTTGGCTTCTTTTTTGCTTGTTACCCTTCTCTCATCATAACTTTGGGAATGGGAGAACGGGTGGTTTTGGGCGCGTGGATAAAAATGGAAATTGACGATGGAAATATAAAAAGGTACGGAGATTATTATTATTACTACTATGGTTTGTAGAAAGATGTTTGCTTTCTAGGTATATGAACATGGATATTTTAACATTTCAATATGGTTTAGTTGATCAGTTGTATTCTATCATGTTTGAGTGTTCTTGAACTAAAAATAACGCAATGCGCTTTTAGAGACTTATTATCTTCTTATACACAACGCATGTCAAATCAGTTGCCCAAGAAATATATCCAAAAAGAAGGATTCGCCAGCGAAAACCTGGCCTTTTTGCTTATTCGCTTATGTAGCCCATTTGCCTTGTCAATCAATATATGCGGCTAAAAAGACGGTGATCATGATCTGACGACAAGAGTTAAATGGGGGTTTATGCCAAAACGGGGCTTTTTTTTCTCGTATAAGATAATTAACCCACACAATGTCATTAATAGTATATAGTGATATTGTTTTTGGCCATTTTGTAGTTTGCGCTCCAAATAGCGCTGGCCGGCCAATCAACAAAAGACATGTCGTTAAATGTGGTTCCATAAAATCGGCGTAACACGGCACCGGAGTTCCGCGGCGCCACAATTTAAAAAGTAGTACCCGATCTTTTTATTAAAGGGGGGGTTTAGCAGTGGGTTTGGGTGGTGTGGTTGTGTGTGTGTGTGGTGGGGGGGGGGGCACCCAAAAAGATGTGTGTGTGGCGTCATTGTGTACATCGAACATGAGCAAAAAGCCGCAGTAAACCACCCTTCCATTGTTCCTTTTCAGTCCCTTTTGTTAGTTGGCTTATATTCCCACCTTCTTACAAGATCCTTTGCACCGGATTTTGACTTGTTGTGTGCTGTGAATTTTTTTCTTTTCAATTTTTTTTTTTTTTTTCACTTTTTGTGCGTGCGGCCGCTGTCGCAGCTGTGTACAAAAATTCATGATAGAGGGGTAATTAAAGCGGGGCTTCTACGTCACTTTCTTCGAGAAAGATGTAGACCCTTGTGGCCTGCCGGTCACGTGATACACCATTCAACTGTGTCAAAATCGTGTAAAAGGACGCCGACTACATGCTGTCAAAGACAAGCTGCATTTGTGGCTTGATTTCACCCATCTCTTAGTACTTGGTTGATGAGCGGTATTTTTCCAAAAAGAAAAATAAATAAAAGGACGCGGAGAGCCATCTCCGGCTTATCCTGCAGAAATAAGTGGGGGGCGAGTTTGTTCTTTTTTTTTTCTTTTTTTTTTTCTTTCTTTTTTCTTTTTTTTTCTTTTTTTTCGCAGGCTGCTTTTATTCGACCGGGCGGTATTTGTAGGGTATTGGGCTTCGGGAAAGAAGAAAGGTGGCAAAAAAGCAGAAGTTGAAGTTGAAGTTGTACTCCGTAATAGAAAGAAGAAAAAAGAAGAAAAAAGAAGAAAAAAGAAGAAAAAAGAAGAAAAAAGAAAAAAAAAGAAAAAAAAAAGGATAAGTGGCAGTAAGTTGCCCCGTGGTCTTAGTTTCAGGGGATGCGACGTGGGAACGGCAGTCGTTGAGAGGTTGTTTTGTACAGCCGGTAGTTGAGGTGTTGTCTTATACCGCTTCAACCGGAAACTTACGTTTAATGGGCCCGGAATAGGAGCGGGGGGGGNGGGGGGGGGGGGGGGAGAGAGAGAGAGAGAACTTTGCACGAGACAAGGGAAGCTGGGTAGTGTCGCACAGCATGACGGCTGAAGCAGAGAGATTTTTTTGGTTATTTTACAAGTTTACCCGTTTACACGTCAACGTCACATGGGCGTCGGTGAGTGGCCTCGTATTTGATAAGAGTCTACGTAGTAAGTATATGTAGTAGGTTGGGATAAAGAACGTGATAATCAAAGGGGGTTATGTACTGCTACTAAGTACATGTGTTATTATACGCCCTTGTGTTAACCATCTATAACCCGGCGTTTGGTCTCCGGCAAACAAGTACTTACGAAGTATACACAAGTACATACGAAGTATGGAGTACATACGGAGTATATCATGTAGTAGTACTACTTAAGTATGTATGTACTGCTTACGTGTATGCAAGGACTGCTCCAATGCCATTGACCGTAGACGCGGACTCATATTTGACATGGCCACATGACCTCTAAATAACAGGGTCAAGCCCGTTGAGCTCTATCCGCAGTCTAGAACCAAAGTTGAGGCCCCGACGACGAGGAACGGCATTCCCGATTGAGCTCGCCTTTTTTTTTATATTTTATATTTTTTTATCAAGTCTTGTGTTAGCTGGTTTTGTTTTTACCCGGCGAAATGGCCATGAGCCACATCTTCTTTTCGCAGACAAGTTCTGGCTAATGTCCATCGCCTTGTTTGCTCAAGTCTGATACCACTTTCGGGAACAACCCGGATGGCGGACCTAGGGAAATTTGACATGCATTGTGTTTGTTTTACTCCGTAGGTCCCACCTTGATTTGTGGAGGACATTACGCATGTCAATCTGCACACATATGTACGGAGTACAGTAAACATGTTCTTCAAGGCCGTTATCGGGGTGGTTGTTGTTCTTGTTCCTTGAAGCAGCGTAGTCTAGCCGACATTAGCAGTCCGGAGACGTTATATTGGATACATGTACATACGTATGTACAGTGGTATGTAAATCGGCGGTGAAGCACTTGGTTGTTGCAATGCGTGGAAGCAAACAAAAAGCACAAGCAAAGCAGTTGCTCTTGGAACAAAGACAAATGCCAGTAAAAGCAAGAAGCGGAATTAGTGCAATACTCTGCAAGAAGCTTGGCCGCTGGAAACCGCGAAATGTGTGGGGGGGGGGGG
>LKBB01000393.1:0-13574 GCA_001513885.1 Thielaviopsis musarum
GGGGGGGGGCGGGCGGACTTGTCTTACCATGCGAGCGGGGAACTAAAAGAGAATAGATGCCTGGGAGGAGAATTTCTGCGCTTCACTAGTCACTTGGAACCATGAATGATTTTGTTGTTGGTGGGAAGTCGAGAGCGCGAGAATTGCTACTTGGTATTTCGGGGTGCCGGAGGTAGACGACATCCGGAATACCTTTCTTGGGGCAGAGACTGAAAACAGAAAAAAAGCGCCAGGTGCTGTGATGGACAAAGAATATGGGTAATGAGAGGAATATAAAGAATGATATCTAAGCAGTAAAAGATGGATACATTGGATATCAAATCAGAAACCTCACAACAGACAATCCACTCTACCTGAGACGTGTTTTACTGGCGCAATTCGGACTAGGTCATGGTCCGTTAATGGTTCGTTAATAAAAACAAGACGGAAATATTCTCGAAGCTTTGGAATATGTAAGTCAGGAGTATTATGGCATAGTTATACCACAGCCAATTTCCCCGCCCGGCTGTTTCCAGGATGAGCGTGGGGTGACATGTAAGTTGTACCCTAAGTTGTACCCGTCTATGGAGGAAACCAGCCAAACTTGATAATTGGAAGGACTCTTGTTGGTTTGCCAACCGGATGCGCGCACTGTAGCACTTTTTCTCTCGCTCCGAAGCACTCGGTCCCATTAGAAGTCTCTTTCCAGGACATTGGGGGAGGGTCAAGTTTCATTGGCTTCAACACACCATTTGTCCTTCGGCCCCGACCCTGTCGTATTAAGCACTGTAGGACTTTTAAAAATGGCTGATGTGATGTATTGATTCTTCAAAGCTTCTCTTGTCTCTTCCTTTGCTAGCCTTTTCCTTCTTCCCCCTCCTCCTTCTCTCCCCGCTCTCATTTTGTCCCTGCAGCAAGGCCTGATGTCGCATTTGTGCATGCTTGCATCATCCAACTCTCCATATAGAAAGTGCCCCCACGCCGGCCAGCATCAAGGAGGGTTTTTTACGAGAGCTTTTTTTTTTTTGGTCAAACCTCTTTTTTTTTTTTTTTTTTTTTTTGGGTGGATTGGCCAATGAACACAAAAAAATAAGAAAAAAATAAAGGTCAGCCTTATTCTGCCCCAGGGATCAATTACGTCCTGGAAATCCATAAAGGAGCTGTCAATCTTTTCGACAGCACTATTGTGCATCAAGAACAGGCACCACTTTAGCAGAATCTGGTGCACTACCCATTGTTTTAACCCCCACTAAAGAAAGGAACATAATAGCGGCCGTTAGCGGGTTTCCAGAACAATAGGGTAGGTAAGCTTGGGTCAATCAGCGCGATTGAGATGACTTCCGCTAAGCCTAATTCTGCGGTCTGCTTGAACCTCAACCTCGCCTTTTGTGTTTTTATAATGGGGTTAGAATGATACGTCTGGTTCAACAGATGAGCCATTTTATGGTCATTAGTTGATGTACGCAGTAGCTTCAGCGTCTGCTGCTTATTGCCGTCGGCTCAGATTTCTTCCAAGCTTTTTGTCAGCGATGAACATAATATTCAGCCAAGATTTGCCACATCAAGCGATGCGCTAGAATGCATGCTTCAGCAAGCAGAAGCCTTTTCTCTAGCTCGCGCTAGGCTTCGCCGATGTTTATTTCTAGCTGTGTCTACCTGGTTTATAGCAGGCTGGAGCAATAGCACAATCTTTTTAGCATCACAAAACCCACAAATACCTGAGGCTGTGTTCATGCTATTCTCAATGTAGCGTTATTGTGACTGCCCGACCTGCCGTGTGACCAGTTAGAGGGGTAATGAACGACCTTTTCTTACATCACTTGCTCTTGCCTATGGTTATACTCCCTGGACGCACAAAAAAACCCTTCTTTCAAAATTTCTATTCGCAAACTAGCTGTCTATAGTACCATTTCGCCACGGTGCCCATCGCATGGACTTGTTAGTCCATCTGACTTTTGCCATTTTCCATTTGCAAAGTTACCTTTTTCACAGGATAGTTTAGGCACGGGCAAAAGCTTTTGTTTCATCCTGTGAGTAAACATAAAGGCCCGCCTTACTTGGAGGTTTTCTCCCCTTTCTTCTCCTTTTTCTCTTCCCACGCCACGTCGTCCAACATGCCATTACTACTACTTGTGTGCGTCATTACTTGTACTAGAGGGATGGCAGATGCCGTGCAAAAGCTTCCATAATTGTTCTGTCAACCGGGCGCCTTGGTTCTACATTCTGCTGTATTAGGCTTGAGTTGATGCGATGCAGAGGTTGATATCTGCGCCTCGATTTTGTTTTACTAAGCAAGCGATTAATTTTGTCTAGTCGCTTAACGATTTGAACCCTTGCCTATTACTACTACTCCTCCTTGTATTAACTGGTAAAGATGGGCTGTGTTGTCATCACAGGCTACCAAGTTTCCACTGCAGAAACGAAGACTGAAGAAAAAAAACATATCCACCAACTTTTGCTAATTGTTACTTGTAGTACTACTTTCACAAGGCCATCGAATAAAGATACATAACCCGAGAAGGGGAAAAAAAAAAAAAGAAAAAAAAAAAAAAAAAGAAAAAAAAAAGAACGAACAAAAAAGGGAAAAAAAAAAAGAAAAAAGGGAAAAGAAAATACCCTGCTTGTTTAGCCTTTATTCGCGTAGCAGAATAGGAAGGTCTGCCCACTCCCATGGCTTACCTAGACCCAGACATGAGACCTTGGTCGACCGCTGTTTTTGCATTTTGACCTTTCAAAGTACGAAACCTTTTTTTATTACCCGCAGCCTTTCCATGCCAATCTTTTGACCCCTGCCTTTGCTCTTCCTCTCGCCCGTCAGCATGGGTCAATGACGTGCCATGTTATATTTGCCCATCCAATCCAGCCACTCTATTATAGGGCCGGAAAGTCACTTAGTCGTGGCTATCTTGAAGCCATTTAAGATTTTACTCTTTTTAATCTAGAAAAACAAAGGGCCAAGTGGTCTGGGTTGACAGTAGACTGGACTCTACAGCCTCGCAAATATTTCTTTTATAGAGCTTAGATGTGATGTTCAGTGACAAATTTTCACATCACACATGAATATATACACGCATTCTGCAAGCACATGCACCTTGGTATCCCACCTTTTCAAAAAAAAAATGAATAAAAAAAAACAGAGAGCCAAAAAAAAAAAAAAAAAAAAAAAAAAAAAAAAAAACTAAACGAATCACAGGCCATACAATGCAGATGCAGTGTTTGGTCCGACGGGTCGAAGCAAAAGCCTTTTCTTTTGTTGTCTTTTTCCGAAGCTGGATATGAAGAAGCCTGCAACCTTTAAAAAGAAAAACTAAGCACAAGATGAAAAGATGCAAGCTCGGCCAACAGCAACCGCAGGATGTCCGTAAGCCGTACAAAGTACTGCGAGTGCGTATGTGTAAAGACAAATTTGGGGTATTGGGGTGCTGCGCCCTCTACCATGTACATCTTTTAATTATCACCTCTTTCTCGGCTCTCTATTGTTTTCATTCAGCATACTTTGTACTTTTACACTATGTGTTGTAGCGGCTATCGGCCCATATATTCTCATCAATGGTTTTGTGTCAGGCTATTATTGATAGCACTGAATGATTCCCGTTTCCCCCCTCGCTTCCACGGAAACAGGGTCTGTAATCTAAGTAGAACGCAGAAAAGGCCGCGTTAGTCGCTTTCATATCGAAAACAGGATCCTGGCTTGTATGAGGCAGACTAGGGCCCGACGAAGACGAGACAGGAAGGGCATGATGCCCCCCCCTCCCCCCCCCCTCCCCTGCGAGTACAGCTTAGGTTGGTTTAGTGCTTGCAAGAAATATGAGATTCAGCCAGCGATAAAGAGCGGGCTCGTGATGTGATAATAGTGACTCTTGAATGAAAAAGAGATGAGACGCAAGGCACTTCACAATTCCCTCACGCAGCACACGCCCGAACAAGCAGGCGTGCCTCGGAGCGAAGACAAAAAAAAAGAAAAGAAAAAAAAAAACAAACAGAAAAGCCAAGCTGAGTCGTCCTTGAATGACTGAAACTAGCTAGTGGGCGTGGCCACGGCAGCCGCAGATAGTGGCTTCCAGGCTACATGTTAACGGTGCTTTCTTATTGGTCTTGGGGCCTATAAGTGTCAAAAGACTGGTCCATGAACCACAAGATGAACGCTCCTCTACGCCTATGATTCCCTTCTCCCTCTTTCTACTCTTTCTACTCCGCAGCGAGTTAGAACAAACAAAGTCCTTTTTATGGTTGTTTCTTGTCCCAATCCTGACTAGTCTAGTCCAGCCGAGTCGGGCTTTTTGGGGGTGGCGGTCGATGTGATGGGCTTGTGCGAGGTTGTCTGCAAAGAAGTTGCGCTGTTGCGTTCGGCTAAGCATGGGGAACGGAACGGCTTTTCAGCAGAGGGAGAGGAGGAAAAAAAGGGAAAAAAAAGAAAAAAAGAAAATAGAAAAAAAAAAAGAAAAAAAGAAAATAGAAAAAAAATAGAAACAAAAGAAGAACACCAAAAAAGGAAAAAAGAAAAAGAAAAAAAAAAGCAGACTAGGGAAATGCTGTTGTTGGTCTGGATTGGGCGGACTTGGGTCACAATACCCGGATCGCCATGTCCCCTGTCCAGTGTACAGCAACTAAACACGCTTGGTGAGGCTGTACTTGTTTGGATAATGGTAAGAGTGACAGCAGCAGCAGCAGTAGCAGCAGCAGCAGTCAAGCAAAAGTTTGCTTCCCTGGTCAGATGCGCCATGGCTGCCAGTCAAGATCAAGGTTCCGTCTGGCTCGCCAAACTTTGTTTGTCAGAAAATGGCGGTTTAGCCTTGGAGTCCTTGAGAAGCTAGGCTTTTTCAGGTTTGAAAAGATGGGCTAAGAAGTGAGATGAGTTTATTTCACTGGTTGCTCGAGTATGGATGAGTGAGTGTCTGTGGAGGAGCAGAGCTACTGCTACTTTTATCCCGTCTTTTGTGGCATAGCATAGAACAAAAACTGCCACTGCTACCGGCTACAACAGGTCCGTTTTTTTTTTTTTTTTTTTTTTTTGTTTTCTATAGCCATGGCGCTTGTTTTGACTTATTTCCGACTTTTGGCACAAGCTCGCTGGTCGCATGTAGTACTCGAGCTACGGTAACAAAGCACGGAACTTGCTTTGTCAGGGGCCGGACCACGAGGGAAAAAAAAAACATGCAATGGAAAATTGACCCTACTACTTCTCATAGCGCATGTTCTTTTTGGTTGCTCTTTTTCTCCGGTCTTTTTTTTTTTTTCTCTTTCTCTTTCTTTTTTTTTCTTTTTTTTTCTTTTTTTTTTTTTTTTTTTTTTTTTTTTTTTTTTTTTTTTTTTTTTTTTTTTTCTTTCTCTTTCTCTTTCTTTTTTTTTCTTTTTTTTTCTTTTTCTCTTTTTTCTTTTTTTCTTCTTTTTTTTTGTCTTCTGTTTTGTAGCTCGAGTGCCAAAGCAAAAAGAGAGAAAAAAAAAAGACAGGCTTATGCTGGTATGCCAGTAGTATTTCTTCTACTTTCTTTGAAACCTTGCTCCATGCTCGGTTCCTTCTTTTGTTCTTCATTTCCTTTTCTTTCTTCACACTTACTTTTTCTTTTCTTTTCCATTGTTCTTATTGTGTGACGGCACAGCCATTTATATTCTTTTTCCCGACCTGTTTTGCTCTTTTGTTCGTGCCGAGCTAAAGCCTTTGTTCCCGCCAGTTCCAATCCAGAAAAAAAAAAACAGCCAAGCACAAATCTTCTTTCCTCTTCCTCACTGTTTATATTACCGACCCTTGCCTTTTCTTTTTCGTCATTCCGCCTTCACCTCAAATCGGATCAGATCAGGTCGGGTCAGGTTAGGCTAGGTTAAGTTAGGTCACAAGGTTGGAACGGAAAAAGAGAAAAAAGAAAAGAGTGGGCGAGCGAGCTGCCACCAAGTAAGTACTACTACTTATAGAGTACAATCACCAGTGCTTGAAGCCAGCGGTTCCCTGCCTACCCGATCATCCTGCCCTTTGTCGTCGTTTGGACGTTCGTTTGGACGTTTATCTACTCTTGTCCGACCCGACTTGACTTGACTCGATTCGATGTAACTCGACTTGTCTCTTTTCTTTTTTATCTTTTATTTAGTATCTTGCTTTTACAGAGTGGCCTCGCTTGGATTCTGTCAGAGTGGCCTCGCTTGGACCCTGTCAGTTCCTCTAGTAGTACTGCGAGCTGTAAAAAGCAACAGAAGAAGCAGAGGAAACATACTTACTTTTTTAGATTGGCTACACAGTTCTGGTGCACACGCTCACGTCTACTTGAGAACGCACGTGTATTATTGCTTGATTCTCACATTCAACTTTTACAGACAGACGGACACAGCCGCATATTGGTCGATTAACTATTTCTATTTACGTCTTTTTTTTTTCTTTTTTTTTTCTTTTTTTTTTTTCTTTTTCTCTTTTTTTTCTCATTCCTTTTTTTCATCTTCTCCTCTTTGGCCTCCGCTTTCCGCTCCTTGGCTTGTCCTTGTCTTTTTAAGTTAAAGCTGTTTCTCCTCTTGCTTCACTTTCGTTCTCGGTGTATTTTTTTTTTATCTTACTTCTTCCTACCTTTGACCTTGCCAGCTTGGACCTCGTCATGACTGAGAAATTCCTTTTCTCTTTCTGATTTCTCAGTGACGGGCCTGATTTCTTCTTGGTCTATTTGTTTCTCTTCCTTCAAGAACGAGTCCGTCTTGTACCGCTTTTACTCGACGCACATTATTTTACATCATTAGCAATTGGCTGTGAATCTGCCTGGGTGAGACTTTGTCGTGTGGCCTTTATTGTCCTTGTCTTTTGTGGCAAGTCTGATTCCACTAGCGCAGCCATTGCTCTTTATCTGGCTTTACAGAGTATAGCGCGGTGAAGCAGTGGGCTTTTAGCGCTTTTTAGTGCCCATTGATACATACATTTAGTGCAGCACTATTACACCCGTCACAAGTAACTGCACTGTACGTACAACTGCACCGCAACGATCAAAAATCTCCGCAGATCACATCGCATCATATCGCATCGCATCGCATCGCATCGCATCGCATCGCATCGCATCGCATCTCATCTCATCTCATTTCATTCCGTCGCCTTTTTCTCTCGGCCATCCATCTTTGCGTGAGCGTCGACATCAATAGCGGCAGACGACAAAAGGCGCGAGCCTCGGAAAGAGCTCGCTTTTTAGCTGCTCTGCTCACTACAGCTCTACTTTATCTAGGCTTCCGGCTATGACCTATGTGTTGGGGCTGGGACCGCAGGCTGAGCTTCAGCACCCTTTACCAACAGCCAACATTGACTTTGATATGAACACTATGAATATGAGCATGAACATGAACATGAGCATGAACATGAACATGAATATGAACATGAACATGAACATGAGTATGCTGCCCCAGGATGGCAGTATAGCACAGAGCTCGCCCATCGAAGACATCAAGCCCATAATCTTGCCCAACGGCGAAGCTATCGATGGCGAGCCTGAGCGAGGCCGGCGGCGGACTCAAACCCATGACCGAAGCCGAAGCCGGTCAGGGTCTGAAGATCATGAGGCGGGTGACGGCGGTGACCAATCACCAGACGGGCCGTCGCGCAAGAGAAGGCGAAGCCGCAAGGTTCTCGACAAGAAGTTTGAGTGTCCGCACAACGGGTGTGGCAAGAGCTATTCACGAGCAGAGCATTTGTAGGTCTTCAGCTTAAGAAGTCAAAAAGTTGTCACTGAGCTAACTAGATTATAAGATATCGCCACCAGCTCAACCACAACCCCAAGCAGATTTATAGCTGTGACTTTCCAGACTGCACGCGCACCTTTGTACGGCTTGATCTTTGTAACCGGCACAAGGACCGGCACACGGCCAAGGGCTCTGCGCTTAACCGCAAAGATATGCTGGCCAGTCAAAATCATGCTCTTGGCCTTCAGCAGGCAGACAGTCAAAACCATTCTCTTGGCCTTCAGCAGGCAGACAGTCAAAACCATTCTCTTGGCCTTCAGCAGGCAGACAGTCAAAACCACACTCTTGGTCTACAGCAAGCAGGCAGCCAGACACCGACACAACAACAACCACAACCACAGCAGAAACTGAATCCGAGCGCACCAAATCCTATCCATATTCCCAACCAGACTCCCGGCCCGCCAATAAAGATGTCTCCGTCTCCTGTCAGCAGTAGTAGTAACGGCAACGGCATTGGCAACAGCAACAGCAACAGAAACGGCATCGGCTTCGGCTTCGGTAGCGGCAACAACCAGCAAACACCGTTTAGCATGGGCCCGATGTCGCCCGACGTCAAGAAACCAATCATTGAATTCCAAAAGCCAATGTTTCAAGGCAGCACCCATTCTCAGCAACGACAGATGAACACATTTCCCGCCAGCGCACCACTTCACCCGATCGACGGCCCGTTCTCCAGTGCCAGCATCGCCATGAACCGACGCATGCAACAGCAAAAGCAACGACAGCAACAGCGACAGCAACAGCATAAACAGAAGCAACAACAGCAAGCAACCCATTCGCCAGCTAGCATGGCAGCGCAACGACCGCTGCCAACGACCATGGGAATGAACTCTCCGTACGGCGTCATGTCTCCCGTAGCGGGCGGGCCGACGAGCGGCGGCTTCCAGCAAGCGCCACATAGCGCGCCACAGAACCCGGTCAACTTTATGTCCAACCAGAGCTTGCCGGCCTTTGATCTGCCGCCGTCCAACTTTGGCGAGCAGAACCGGGTGCCCGATATGCCAGTTCAGGCGCAAACGCCCAACTTTGGCCATGGAAACGGCATGGGAGTTGGGGTTGGCGAGTTTGGAGAGTCGATGGCGACGCCGCAGCAGCTGATGGTGATGGAGCAGATGCAGACTATGCCCATGTTTGGCAGTGAGGGACTTATGAATAAGTCGCCGTATGTGTCGATGCCCAATGACTTGATTAGCTATCTGTTTAACGGGGCGTCGCCGATTACGAACCAGATGGCGTATCAGAAGTGAGTAGTAGAAGCAGAGAGAGAGAAGCAACGGAAGAGGAGAGAAAAGCAACAGAAGAGGAGAGAGAGAGAGAGAGAGAGAGAGAGAGAAAAAGCTAACTCTTATAGTGGCGGCTACTCCAGCTACAGTCAGATGTACATGGGCCCCGACTCCAACAGCCTTGGCTACTTCCCCAACGTGCCACAGCAGGTCATGGCAGTCAACAATCTGCTGGAGCAAAACGTACCCGAGGCCACGCTTTCCGACAAAAAGAGCCAGGAGATCTTTGACTACATCAAGCTCCGGTTCATTGAGCGCGACGAAGTGCCCGACGATCGACGAGGAGACGAGCTGCTCCAGGGCGACCGGACACAGCCGACACATATGCTGAGCAAGCGCATGATGCAGGCGTACATTGGGTCGTACTGGGTACACTTTAGCGACCAGGTGCCGATTCTACACCAGCCGTCGTTTTCGCCGGACCGGACGCCGATTCTGCTGCTGCTGTCGATGATGAGCATTGGCGCGGCGTGTCTGGACAAGACGACGCACGGCGACCAGGTGGCAACAGCGGGCGCGCAGCTGTCCAACTTTTTCGCGTGGCACATTCGCTGGGAGGCATTTATGGACCGACAGTTCCGGCCGCCGGCCAAGCTGTGGGCGTTCCAGGCGCTGCTGCTGCTGGAGATTTACGAAAAGATGTACTCGACGCGCGAGCTGCACGAGCGTGCGCTAATTCACCATGCGACGACGATTGCCATGATGCGGCGGGGGCGGGCGCTAATAGGCAAGCCGATCTGTGCCGAGTCGCCGATGACTGAGACGGTGCCGATGGCTGCTTTTGGATCTGCCTCTGGGTCTGCCTCTGGGTCTGCCTCTGGGTCTGCACCTGCATCTGCTGGGCTCGGATCCCGCCGGTCCCGCTCACGCAACTCTTCCACGCCCGGCCCCGGCACAGCCGACGAATGGTGGAACCAGTGGATTATCAACGAGTCAACGCGGCGCACGGCCTTTGCGGCATTTGTGGTCGACTCGATCCACGCCACCATGTTTGGCCACTCGACCATCATGGTGACACACGAGATGCGGCTGCCGCTGCCGTGCGACGAGTCACTGTGGACGGCCACCAGCGGATCGGAAGTCGGGCGGCTCGAAGCAGTCATGGTGTCCAACGGCATCAAGCCCATTGCCTTTCTCGAGGGCCTCAAGCGCACGCTGCAGGGCCTCGAGGTGCAGACCAATTCGTTTGGGCGCACGGTGCTCATGGCCGGCCTGCTGAGTGTGTCATGGCACATGCAGCAGCGCGATATGCAGGTCAATGTTTTGGGAAGCGGCGTGACGCAAGCGCTGGGCGGGCGCGACCGGTGGCGGCTGACGCTGACCAAGGCGTTTGACTGGTGGAAGCAGGACTTTGACACGGCCATTGACAAGGCACAGGGCGGCAACCCGTACGGCGGCTTCTGCCGCGGCCGCGACGACCAGTTCAACAATGTGGTGTTTGAGAGCCGCACGGTGCTGCACCATCTGGCGCACATGGCCATGCACGTGGACGTCATTGACTGCCAGATGTTTGCGCGTGCCAAGCGGCTGCTGGGCCGGAGCATTGGCGAAGCCGACTTGCGGGGCGCTCAGCGGCGCATGAAGGATCAGTGGGCGCCGACAGCCAAGGCGCGCGATGCTACGTGGTATGCGCTCAACTTTTTGTGTTCGGTGCTGATGCCGGAAGAGCGCGGGTTGCCACGGCCGCCCAACTTTGACCCGGCGAATCCGTACAGCGCACGTGATGACGTGTTGGTCAACCGGCCGTGGGTGGTGTATCTGGCGGCGCTGGTGGTATGGTGTTATGGATATGCGCTGGAGGGGACGTGTCGGAGTAGCTGCGACAGTAGTGAAGAACAACAGACAGATGACAACGGCCAAGGAGACAGTCCGCAGACGGTGCAGCGCATGAAGGAGTATCTGCGCAAGTACGGTAACGTGGGGTCGCCGGACGAGCTGATGCATATGCAGGGCCTGAATGGAAATACGGCGCTGTTGATGGTGTTGAAGAAGACGTTTGAGCAGACGCGGTGGCAGCTGTTGCATGAGGGGGCGATCTTGCTGAACAACTGCATTATGCTGAACGGGGGGATGGCTGTGGTTTAGTGGTAGTATAATATTATGAATGCCTTGTCTACACTCTCCTCTGTAATTTCCCATGTGTTACAACCCGTTATCTCTGCACCGTCCTACAACCCCCCCGTGCTACAACCCCCCGTGCTACAACCCCCGTGCTACAACCCCCCGTGCTACAACCTCCCCCCATGCGTGTCCACCTTATCATGAGTCGCCGTCGCCACCGGCCTTCCATCCGACCTCTTCATGACCGCCGTAATATGGCACGTCCTCTTCCCCAGACTAACCACCTCGCACTCAACTGTGACTGAATCACCGGCAGCCACCGGCGCCAGATACGTGACATTGAGCGAGCGCGACACACCCAGGAACTCCCAGAAGCCGCGGCGCTGCACGGGCACCAGTGCCAGTGACGTCAGCACGTCAAACAGCGTGGCGGTACAGCCGCCGTGCAGCGCCGCGGGGTTGCAGTCGCCGGGCTGGACGGTGTAGGAGAAGACGCAGCGTGGGGGAGTGGTGGTGGTGAAAGAGAGGAGAGTGGTGAAGGGGAGGAGGCGGGCGCCGTAGTCCTGGTGTTGATGTTAGTGAGGGAGGAAAGAGAAGAGGGGAGAGGGGAGGGAACGCACGAGCTGAGCGGCCTCTTCTGCACTGGACGGCTCGGCGAGCCACGCAGCAAAGCGCTCTTCGGGCGTTTCGGCGTAAAAGCAGCGAAAGCGGCGGGCTTCGAGGGCGTCGGTCATGTTTATCTGTGTTAGTGGACGGGCGCAAAGAGGTGACGCAAAGAGGTGACGCAAAGAGATGGCGCAAAGAGGTAACGCAAAGGTAGGGTATGAAAGAAGCAAGAATTAAAAGAAAAGAGAAACAGGTGTGTAAGACAATTAGTACTACGTTAGTGGTCATATATTAGGGTCAACCAGGGTTTAATCTACCTCGGCTCGGGTTCATTCACAAGGGTTGTTTAGGGTGCGCAGCCTTGGCTTTCCTTTTTAGCCAAAATCAACCAGCTCTTCACTTTAACCTTCTTCATTCTTCATTTCCATCATTTATTCATCAATCTCTTCTGCTGCGCGGGACAACAGGACTTTGTCGCTCTTCCTTTCTTTTCGTTCATTCTGTTTTTTTTTTTTTTTTGCTGGCCTGTTTTTGTTTTTGTGATACCCTCCACGTCCACGCGCTCCTAATACTGATTTCTACTTTCTCTTCTCTTCAATCTTCAGCCTTTTAATCTTCAGCCTCTCTTAATCTCCACCATCCACTCCAGCATCTACTCCAGCATCTCAATCAAATCATGGAATTCGTCACAGCCCTCCGCGGTCAGTTCGACCCGCAAAAACCCTCTCTCTTCGAACTCCTCTCAGAGCAGCAACTCTCCGCTCTCCTGCCGCCCACCATCCGCTACTTGCTCGTGCTGTGCGCCCAGCGCTACCCGCGCTACTTTCTGCGCCTGCTCAACTCGTTTGACGAAGTCTACGCCTTGGCCATGGTCGTCGTCGAGCGCTTCTATCTACGCACGCGCGGCGGCTCCTTTACCGAAAACTTTTACGGCCTCAAGCGCGAAAAGGCCACCGCCACAGACATCCCGCGCGCCGTCCTCGGCGCCTCCTCCGTTGCCCGCGATACCCTCCGCCTGCAGGCCCGCGACATCTGGATGAACGTCGCCGTCTCCGTCGGCGTCCCCTACCTCAAGCGCCGTCTCGACGAGGACTACGAAGTCAACGCGCCACGCGCCCTGCTCGGCCTGGCCTACACGCGCATGCCCGACAACCCCACTCTGCGCCAGCGCTTTGTGCACTACTACCGCTGGTTTCTGCGCGTCGTGTATCCGTCCGTTAATGCCGCCTACTGCTTCGCCTGTTTGGCCTTCAACATGGCCTATCTGTTTGACCGCTCGCGCTACCACTCGCCGCTCATGTGGCTGGTCGGCACACGCGTGCGCCGCATGGCCGCAGCCGACTACCAGGCCATCGCCCAGAAAGCCGCAGCCGCCGCAGCTGCTTCCGGAACCGACCCGGCCGCCAAGCAGTCGCTGCTGCGCACGCTGACGAGCCCGCGCCGCCTGGGCAAGAGCATGCTGGCCGGTCTGTCTATGGCGCTGCCAGCGAGCATCTTTGCCCTCAAGTTCCTTGAGTGGTGGTACGCCTCGGACTTTGCCAAGCAGCTGACGCGCAGCACCACCGACGCCCTTGATCTGCCGCCGCCAGTGTTACCGCTGGTGCGCCGCTTCCGCGCGCTCAACAGCAAAAAGAGCGTGGGAAACCTGGACGAGGCGGCGCGGCGGCGCAGCAGCAGCAGCAGCGACGACCAGGCGGAGTTGCCAGACGAGCCCAATGTCGACGAGGCGCCCGTGGCGCGCGACTCGCTGCTGCCAATCTTCACGGTCAAGGCGCCACGCGACTCAGCGCTGTGTCCGATTTGCGAGCGACCGGTGCAGACGGCGACGGCGTGCCAGACGGGCATTGTGTACTGCTACAGCTGCATTCATCGGTGGCTGGAGGGCGAGCATCAGCGCCAGGAAACGTTTATGGCGGTGGCGGGTGGCGAGGGCGGGCGGGCAGG
>LKBB01000037.1:2805-24941 GCA_001513885.1 Thielaviopsis musarum
CCCCCCCAATCTCCCATAGTTCTTCTGGTCTCTCCATGGCTCAAGACAAGACAGCCTTAGCTTAGGCCTTCCATGAGTGATCCCACGCCACTCTCGCCGGCGTCTCGGTCTGGAAGCGAGCATACTCAATCGGCACCGAGCCATTGTTGTACACATTGGCCTTCTCCATGGCCACACGGTACAAGTAGCCCTCGCCCTTACCCGCGGGACCAACTGTCTTGCGCAGCTCCTCGCACGCCGCACCCATGCCCTGCTGCATGCGCATCAGCTCGCGGTCGCGCGCCTCGCGCATGTTGCGCGTGTGCAGCATCCACGCGCGGTGAATGGTCCAGTGGCGCAGCCAGCGGTTGCGCGCCATGCGCAGCGTGGGCGGCGCGCGCGCAAACAAGCCCGTCTTAAGCCGCTGGACCTTGAGCAGGTTGTCGGCCGCCGCCTTGTCGAGCGTGCCCTTGCGCTTCTTCTTGAGCAGGGTGGTGGTGCTGCTGAAGGGCTGGGTGTGCGTGCAGGCGGCAGCGGTGCTGGTGGTCACGGAGGACGTGAAGGGGGCGAGGAGCCGGCGAGTCAGGCCGCGCATCGAGGGTAATAACGACATGATGGGCGAGTTTCCGGGGGTGTATGTGGATGCTGGGAGAGAGAGAAAGGTATCGTCGGATTGGCGGGTTATCGGCGGATCGGATCGGAGCGGGCGCTGTAGGATCAACAGCAGAAATCGTACCGGACAGAGCGCAAGGGACGACAACTAGCAAAAAACAAAAGAGACTGAAAAAAAATGAAAAAAAAAGGTCGTCGGAAGCTTGTGCTCGGAGTCGGCGGCGGACAGGTCAATGGCAGCCCAGACGGGAAATATTTGCGACTGACAGATGGGAGGATATTGAAAAAGCACATCCCACCTTTGGCTTGCACAAAACGGCAAGGCAAAATTCTGGACCTTGTCACGTGTGGTGTGCTTCTTGAAAAACCCTTGCCATAACCCTAATGAAGCATCAATGGGGCCCACATTGAACTGAGGGTCGCATTCATCAGGGCTTGGTGATTTAAGATAGGAAGCCGGCAAGGCTAAAATGGCAAGGTGTTTGAGGCGCAATCAAGCACGCAAATGAATGAGAAAAGGAGCAATGGATATTAAAGAGGCCAGGTATTATTGTACTGAAGTTTCATACGTAAATGTGTGTATGTGCTAAGTAAAGTTGAAGATGTTTGTACAGAGTATAACTACTACTAACAGCATTATGGAAGCTAAAGCCCCGATCGGCCCGGGGTAATTTCCAGAGCATGGCAGCGGCAGCATTAGAGCTTCAGAAGACGAAATGAAACGCAAGTAAAAATGCAAGTAAAGGTGAACCAAAGCAAGCAAGCCCAAAACAGCAGCAGTTCCAATTATAATGGAATTTCAATGGAGCAAGGCCTAGTACTACATTAATTAGCAAGCGTAATTTGTTTGGCGACTAACAAGCCACAGCCACAGTTCAGTTACAGGCTAGGCTCTAAAAAGGTGTATGTGCGGTGTATACTGGAGCTTTGGAAAGGGTTCAGTTATGTAAGTACTTACTTAAGTAACCACATACGGAGTAGATAGAACGAGTTGATAGGTTGATGGTTCATGGAAAGAACGTAAACCTCCTGCATTTAGAACTTCCTCGTCGTGAAGTGAAGGTGTCGTATTTGGGGCTGCGAAAATAGTAACTGCCTGTCTTGTTTCTTGTATTCGATTCTTGTCATAATTTTTTTTATTTTCTATTTTTTTTATATTTTTTTTCTTTTTTATTTCCTTTCCTTTCCACTTTCTTTAGACTTCTCAACGTCATTTTGCTCCCCCCTTGTGATCTTTTCTTGACTCTTTTTAACTTGTTCCTTTTATCGCCTTGCTTGGCATTTTCTGACTTTCTATTTGATTGACGCTTTTTTCTCCGTTCCTAATCTTTTTTTTTTTTTCATTCGAATTTATTTTCATCCAGAAAATCGACAGAAGGCGACTATAAATCCCGATTCAATTCCATTGCATATTCACGACACGATTCAACTTGGTTTCACTTCTGAACTGAGCTTCTAATTCGCCGACAACTTGTCCATCGCGACGGCTACTGTTAGCGCCTTTCCAGAAACGCCAATACGATATTGCCAGGCTACTGTCTCGACGTTTCTTGTTTCCGACAAGCGCAACCACAAAATCACATGCCCTGCCTATTATAACATCCAGTTCGAACCTACCGAATCGCACGCATAACATCGACGACTCCAATTACACAGTTGTCTCTACCCGCCACTCCCGGCGCCTTGCTCCCGTTGTGTGTGGAGCCCAGGCCGCCACTATTAGACCGCAATGGCCAACAGAGGCCGGTACGAATCTGTCCCGCCCATCCCGTCATATGAGGAAGCTGTAGCTTCTGGCACGCTCTGGGATGGCGATGAACACGTGCACAACTCGGAAGGCGACGGTCTTTTGAGCTCCAGCGATGCCCCGCCACCACCGGCTAATGCCGGCCGCCAACGCCGTGGCGGCTATCGACCACCCACGGTTGAGACGGATGACGAGGGTGAGGGCGACGGCAGCGAGTGGACCAGCGAAGAAGACGACGAGACGGCCGAGGTGCGCCGTGAGATTGAGGAAATGGAGGTGGACGATTCGGCTGCCGCGCGTCGCCGATCATTGATGCGCGTGTGGCGTCGGCGGATAGGGAATTTGCCGTCAAAGTTCAAGCTGCCACAGTGGGCTACGCCGTGGCGCTACTGGAGCATGCCGTCGATTAGCCTGCCGCGACTGCCGGGCTATGGATCAGACGACTCATTCTTGTACGGCGACAGCATGCCGTCTCGGTCAGAGCGGCCCCGCTGGCTGCAATGGCTGCCCGAGATGGAAAGCTCGACAGTGCTGATGATTATGGCTCGCGCCTTTGCCACCATTGTGGTGGTTGGTGTAATATACCTAATCTTTTCGACAGACTTGTTGACTTCGATCGCGCGTAAGATGGGCAGCGGCGTGCACGTGAGTCCAGAGCATCTGCGCATGTACATGCAGACGCACCTGAGCACATCGGAGATTCGTGATACGGTACAGCACTTTACCAGCTACGCCCACATTGCAGGCACCGAAGGCGACTATGAGCTTTCGAGAGACTTACACCGCAAGATGCTTGAGGCTGGCTTGGACGAGGTTTCGCTCGAGGAGTTTTACGTCTACCTGAACTACCCCAAGGAGGGCGGCCGTTCTCTCGAGCTTCTTGTTGACGGTGCCAAGGTTGAGTGGTCGGCTAAGCTGGAAGAGGACGTGCACGCGAATGTTGCTGCCGGCCACCAGACGTATGCCTTCCACGGCCACTCCAAGTCTGGCGTCGCGATGGGAAATCTGGTCTATGCCAACTATGGCACGCGCGAGGATTTCAAGTTTCTTACGGACAAGGGCATTGCCAAGGACTCTATTGCTTTGGTCCGCAGTGGCGGCCAATCTATTTCACCGGCACTGCAAGTGCGTGCGGCGGCACTGGCTGGATGCAAGGGCGTACTGATTTACAGTGACCCTGGCGACAATGGCTTTGTTCCGGGTAACTCCCAGAACGGGCCTCACATGCCTTCGGATGCCGTCAAGCGTGCGTCAGTCAGTAACCACAATCTGATTATTGGCGATGTTCTTACGCCTGGATGGGCCAGTGAAAAGGGAGCGCTACGGGTTGATCCGAAAGAATCGGAAGCACTACCGACTATTCCCAGTCTACCTCTGGCGTGGCGCGATGCCAAGGTGCTCTTGCAGCACCTCAAGGGCCACGGAGTCGAGGCGGAAAAGGCATGGCACGGCGCCGTTCCGGGCGTTGACAGCTGGTGGACGGGCAACAGCTCCAGTCCTGTGGTGCGTCTGCGCAACGAGCAGGACGAAGTCAAGAAGCAGCCTATCTGGAACGTGTACGGCAAGATTGAGGGCTCGGAGCAGAGCGAGAAGTCGGTGATTATCGGCAACCACCGTGATGCATGGGCCTTTGGCGCCAGCGGCCCGCACAGTGGCACTGCCGTGATGCTGGAACTTGTGCGCATCTTTGGCGCGCTCCGTCTCGAAGGCTGGTCGCCCCTGCGCACCATTGAGTTCATGTCATGGGATGCCAAGGAGTACAACATGATTGGTTCGACCGAGTTTGTCGAGCGTCACGAGACGTATGTGCGCGAAAACGCGCTGGCGTACATTAATCTCGCCTCGGCCGTTGAGGGCACCGAGCTACACGCCGCCGGCTCGCCCATGTTTACCAAGTCCCTGCTGCGCGTGCTCGAGCACGTGCAAGATCCGACCAACAACGCTACTCTGCGTGAGCTGTGGGAGGCGCGCGCCGGCACGGTCGAGCCGCTCGGCATGGACGGCGATTGGGTGCCGTTCCGCGACATTGGCGGCGCGTCGGTCGTGGACCTCAAGTTCTCGGGCCACAAGTATCCGGCCGACTCGGCCTACAACACGTTTGAATGGGTCGACAAGGTCGGCGACCCGGGCTTTGCGTACCACCAGGCCATGTGCCAGGTGGCTGGGCTGCTGGCGCTGGAACTCGCCGACCGCTGGGTACTGCCGTTGGATGCGGCGGCCTTTGGCGCGGCATTGGTCGAGTGGACAAAGGACTTGGGCACGTGGATCAAGCAGCGTGTCAACGACGGCAGCGTCAGCGTCAAACTGTTGGTCGAGGCGGCTGAGCGGTACAAGAACAGCGCCAAGACGCTGGGCGACTGGGAACAGCGCTGGGAGGCGATTGTGCTGGCCAGCGGTAACTGGGAGTCGAACTCGGTGGGCAGTCAGCGACTGGATTACAATGACCGGCTGGGCCGCATGGAGACGCTGTTGTTGGACATGCAAAAGGGGACGGGCGTAAGTCTTTTTTTTTTTGCTTTTTCTTTGCTTTTTCTTTTTCTTTCTCTTTTCCTTTTTCTTTTTTTCTTTTTTTTTCTTCTCTTCTCTTCCAACCTCGGACCTCAACGTACGTACTAACAAGTGGCAGCTCTCTGGACGCACGCAGTTCAAGCACGCCATATTTGGCCCGCGCCTGTGGCCTGAGTCCCCGGCAAACGACGACTTGTTTCCGAATATCCGCGACGCCGTGTCAGATGGAAATCTGGACGAGGCGCGGAAACTGATTGAGCGCACGGCTATGATAATTATCGAGGCCACGCTCGATTTGCAGATGGCGTGATGTTTTATTGCTGTTTTCTTTTTGTTTTTTGTTTTGTTATTCTATTTTCGTATGAGTGGTTTTCAGTCATTTATTTCTTTTTTGTATAATGGAGTTATATGTTTATTGTATTGTATTTGTGTCATGCTTGGTTGGGAGTAGAAGAAAGATATATAAACATGATGGCAGCCTGTCATTAGGCCATATATATACCCGGCTAACAAGCTATAAAGAAAAAAGATTGTAAACAGGAAGAGAAACTTGGAATAAAACAATAATAACCAACTTATAAACAACGAAAAGCAACGCAAACGCATCAACAACAAAAAAACATCAAAAGAACAAAAAAAGAAGCATCATCATGATCCATCAGCAACACCCCCCTACCCATAATCAGCAACACCCCCCTACTGTGGCGCCGTCAGCACCACGCCCTCATACTGCCGCCCGCGGATATTCTCCAGCGTATGCTCAAAATGCTTGCGCGACGCCTCGACCTGCGCGCTCTCGTGCGTGTTTTGCGCCAGGTTCGAGTAAATCAGCTCAATCAGCCCGTTGAGGTACTTGGTCGTGACCGACTCGTTCTGCTGGTCGTAGTAGTACACGTAGCGGTCAAGGATCTCGACAAACAACTCAATAGACGTGGCGCTCTCCATGCACGAGTCGGCGACGCGGAGCGCGCGCTGCAGGCATTCAAGTACGCGTTTGCCGTCGCGGTACAGCTACGTCCAGTTAGTTAGTATTACACTCTGTTCTTTTAGGGGTACAAAAAAAAAAAAAGACTCACCTCCGTCTCCTCGCTCTCGCCATTCACCGCGTTCGGCGTCGCCCACCACAAGTGGCTCGCCAGATAGACGGCGCGGCACTGGTCGGGCTTGCGCAGCAGCTTCGACCCATGCTGCGCACACTTTGTAATCAGCGTGTCGTAGTTCTCGCGCCCGAAATTACGCGTCGTGTGCAGCGCCGACGCAATCACCGCCACCGCCTGGAACTGCGCCTTGCTGTCGGTAATCGCCTCCTCGTACACAGTAAACGCCTGCGCAAAAAACTCGTAGGCCACTTCCTCAAAGCCCGTGCCGTCGGCCGTCTGGCCCGCCACGCAAAACAGCCGCAGCGCGAGTTCGGCTGCGCCCACGCCGTTGACACGCGTGTACAGCGTGCTGATGGCGCTGTGCATAAACTTGTACAGCGCGTTGCTCTGCGTCTCCCAGTTGTCGGCCAGGTGCTCCTTGGCCTTGAAGCGGCGCGCAAGCTTCATGCACGCTGTAATCAGCGGCGGCGTCGTGGTGCGGATGCGCTCGTTGCCCTCGCTGAAGGCCCGGCGCGTAAACTGCAGCAGCTTGAACTGTGTGTCGTTGTCGTCGCTCTGCAGAAGGTGCACCAGACGGGCCAGCCAGCCCTGCTCCTCGATAGTCTCGTCCGTCTCGGTGGCGCGTCGGGGCGCAACGCCAGAGTAGCCGGCCGTGGCGGCGGAGCCCTCCTTGATAATCACCTTGAGAATCTCCAGCACGTTCTCCAGGTCACTCGGCTTGGAAATCAGCGTGTGGTTGCGCAGCAGACTGCGCGCAACCTCGCCGGCCAGAGCACGGCGCGTGGCGTATCCCTGGGCCTGACACAGCGGCACAAAGGTGGGAAGTGACAGCGCAGTAAACACTGAAGAGTAGTGGTTAAGTGGCGCTTGCAGCAGAGCCTGCAGACTGTGTTGGGCAGCAGCCGAGTGGAGATCGGCTTGACTGGCGTGCTCCTTGACCTTTTGCAGCGCATATTCGAGGATCTGGTCAATGTAGTCCAGACGGTCGGGGTAGATGTTGAGAGCTAGATTGGTCAGAGACACCAAAAGAGCAATAGTATCCTGAACAGGCAGGTGTTGGGCATCGACAAGCTTCTTGACCTGGCCAAAGAAAATCTCGTACAGGTTGACGTCGTCGGGAATGCCAGACTGTGGCTCAGCTGGCTTGTCAAGAGACGTTGTCGCCTCCTCCTCGGTAGCCTCTTTGGCATCAGCTGCAGGAGTCTTGGTATCGGCAGGCGTCTCCATCTCGGTCGCAGGGGCATCCGAGTCGGCCGTGGCATCTCCATTGGCATCCTCCTTTGAATGGGTGCTACCAGTCTCAGCCGAAGTCGGCTCCGTTGACTCACCATCGACAGCCTCTGAGGGAGTCTCTTCTGAAGTCGCAGCGGTGGTCTCTTCCTCAGCAGGCGGCGGAGGAGGAGCAACGGCATCGGCAGCAGGCGCAGGAGTTCCAGAAGCGCTGGCAGCGGTCGAGCCGCCCTCCTTCTTAAGCTTGACACCCTCCAAAAGCTTGACTAGCGCATCAGCCTCATTCTGGGCCTTGTCAACCTTCTCCTTGGCCGTCTGGCCCTCGCGCTCGGCGTAGTCGGACAGACGGTCCATGAGGCCAATGACAATGGCCTTGACATTGACGTGCGGGTTGAGACGAGAAACAGCGCCAAGGAACTGGTCCAGGGTGTGCAGGTGGAATTCGTCAGGGAACACCTGGGTAATCACCTCCAGCAGGTATTCCTGGGCCAGCACATCGCGGCACTGCACAACCTGTTCCAGCAGCGGGCCGAGAATCGCAGTCTTGTACGTGTGCAGATCTACCAGCTGGCTCAGGCGCACAATATTGCTGCCTACAAGCAGTTGCAGCTCCTTGCGTTCACGTGAACGCTGCTCCCGCTCGCGCGAGTGGCCCTGGTGTTGCAGGCGCACCCACAGCTTGTTCATTTCGACAAAGTTGGTCAGCACAAAGTTGATGCTGTCTTGTAGGTTTCCGTCGGGGCCTTCGCTGTTGCCTGTCGGCAGATATTCGCGGGCCTGGCCCGAGAGATAGTATCGCAGAAACAGGCCGCGGACGGGGTTCTGAACGCCGCGCGTCATGTCCATCATGTCCTTCATTAGCTCCTTGACGGGGGCATCGGGAACCGACATGTAGGCCGTGCCGACCGTGATCATGAGGTACATGCGGGGCACAATGTTGCCGGCATATTGAACGAGCTCGTACAGGTCGGCCAGGTGGTTGACGGGGTGGTTTTCGCGGAGGTGGACTGAGAGATAGCGGAGGGCGTCGAACACGGCCATATAGAGTTCGTAGTACTGCTTGGGGCCGAGACTAGAGGTGCGGAGTTCTGAGACGAGCGTAGAGCTGGGGGGGAGGGGGGGGGGGGTGTGAAGTTAGCAGACGTCTTGGCTAGTACTGACCGGAACATTGGGCTGCTTACCAGCACTTGAGGGCGTCCATTAGCTTGCCGGGTTGATCTAGACATTTCCGCATCAGGCCCGTCTGCTGGCGCACGGCCGTGAGGGCATCATCAAGCAGACGAGCCTGATCCTCGGGCACCGGCGTCGCAGTGGTCATGATGGAAGTGCGGTAGCTGTGAAGCGGGGCGGAGAAGTCGGGGGGTTTTTAGGTTCTGCCGGATTCTGTGATTCTAGCTTCTGGGCTTCTGGGAGCCGCTGATGACGTTGTGGTCGTCGCTTTTTTTTTGTCGCTCTCGAAATCGACGTCGTTATTGGCTGTCGGCCCGGCTGTAGAGAAATATAGTGGACTGACTTGGTTGGCCAAAGTCGAGAGAAATCAGAAATGGGATTTGGCGACAATAAACTAATAGCAGTGGTAGGTAGTACTAGCTAGAAAGCAAACGGCACTACTGGATGGGGTGGTTAAAGCAGGCGATGCTTAGCAGTAGCTTAGCGAGCGAGACGCTACCAACTGCAATGAGGCGGTCAATTCGGTGAGGCGAAGGGTTGAAGCGATCGGTCGACCACCAATACAATTGCAGCTCAAGATGAAAGCCTAGAAATTTAATTCGGCCAAAGCAAAAGAGAGGCAAAAAAAAAAAAAAAAAAAAAAAAAAAAAAAAAAAAAAAAAAAAAAAAAAAAAAAGCTACAGGTGGCAAGTACTGTATACAATTAGTGTGAAAGGTGCATAAGCTAGCGCAATGCTATAGTGGGCTANAAAAAAAAAAAAAAAAAAAAACAAGAACAAAAACAAAAATAAAGACAAAAAGCGGCTTCAAGCTTGGAGGATTGATTTGTTTAATGGCTGGGCTCTCTAATTATAGCGGTGGATTCGATTTGCCTTGGCTTAAGTAACTTGAATGAATAAATTGGTGATTTGGCAAGGGAGAAGGCTGTAAGGGAAGAGAGGAAGAGCCAAGCAGAAGGCTAGGCAGAGCCAAAGAAAAAAAAAAAAAAAAAAAAAAAAAAAGCTACAGGTGGCAAGTACTGTATACAATTAGTGTGAAAGGTGCATAAGCTAGCGCAATGCTATAGTGGGCTAACTGCCATACACGCGCAGCCCTGCAAGTTGTAGAGTACAGTGCTGTTTCTTTTTCACATGTGTGCTGTATTTGAAAGGAGCCCAGAACCCCTGCCTTGTAAAGTACTGGATACCTGGCGGCTTTGGACCAGAGCCAAGTTGCTCGACCGAGGTGACGTTGGCGGATTTCTGAGGATGCTGTCAACCAGCTTCAAGCGATCCCTCTGTTTTCTGCTTTGTTTCTGCTTTATTTCTGCTTTATTTCTGCTTTATTTCTGCTTTATTTCTGCTTTATTTCTGCTTTATTTCTGCTTTATTTCTGCTTTGTTTCTGCTTTGTTTTCCGCGCTTGTACAAAAGAAAATAACAAAAGCTGGCTAACCGCCTTGTTGCAGCCTTGCATAATGAACTTGATTAATCCAAGACTTTGCAATGGCCAGCTCAGCACAGCAGACAATCTCACATATGGCTGGTAGCCAAGACTGAGCCAAAGGCAGCAAAAAACCGGGCTAGGATCGTGATAGTGTACAGTAGTTGAGCGGTGGACCAACTGGGTCAGCTGCAGCTCTGCATCTTTGTCTCTACAACTTTGCCTTTGCCTCTTCCTTTCTCTTCCTCTGCAGCAGCAGCTCTGCATGTCGTGTCGTGTCGTGTCGTGTCGTGTGAATGGATGCATGCATGTATGCATGGCAGGCATTGGATTAAGATAGGAGATAGCGATTATAATGTATTTGATGCCTTCCAAGTAAGTATATAACGCACCGTACTTACTTGCTTAAGTATGTACAGTACTTGCATATTGCAAAGCCAAGTGCCTTCGCCTCTGTGTCCCTCTATAGTAACATCTCGCTTGTCTCTTGCTCAAAGATAAAACCAGCGTCTATGTAATGCTCGCTCGCTCGCTCCTTGCGACCAGAATCCCTAACAACAAACTGCCAAATTAGGCTGCCCGTCGCTGCCCAATCAATCGGCCAACCCAACCAGCTAAACTAACGACAAGCCAACTAGCGAACCAACCAACCAACCAACCAACCAACCAGCCAACCAACCAATCAATCAACCACACAATAAACCACACAATAACAGCCTTGCCTTGTTAGTTGGCAGACCTATCATCCGAGCGGGGTTGTAGTCTTCTAGGGCTACTGCTAATCATTTACTCATTGTATTGACAGAAACGCTTTAATGGGCTTTATTATTTGTACTGTGTATAGACTAAAAGAATCACGGACCCTGAACAATGAATACCATGATGTCATTACATCATGCATGGGCTTGCAGCCACAAGCACATATATTGACTGGCATTATATGAACCCTACATATGCATCAAACAGCAAATCATTCGGGATTCAGTCGAACTCTATCTATTCATCCATTGGTTAATCGTAATAATGAACTCTTTCCTGGCCTATTGTCAGAACTTGGACATGGATGCCGAAACTCTCTTCAAAGTCTTTCAGATATCTTTCTCGTTCTGAAAAACTGCCAAAATATTCATTCTTGTTGAGAATCAGCGTTATCGGGACTTTCTGAAAATTGTTTTGGATTTTGTAAAGACGTTCTCTGGCTGGTAAAATCTCACGGCGATAAATCCATTTGTCCTCGTCACTTGGAAAGACGTGGTGTTCCTCTAGATACCGAGCAGTCAACATTTTCTCGGCATATGAGGAATGCTTAGCAATTGATCCGTTGGAATCAGCTAGATCGTAGCCTGAGAAATCGCACAAAAGCTGAACATTTCGTGACCAAATGCCACAAGCCAGCATGTTTTTGGACCAGGAACTACCCTTATTCCCGCTTCTCGCCAAGATAAGCTCGAACATTGGACCACGATCAAGAACGCCGGCGACTCTGCGGTCAAAAAACTCATAGTAGTCGAAAGTCTCTTTGCTTGTGCTGATTGTCGTGCTGGTGCTGATTGTCATCGTCGTTTTCATCTCCAGTATCTCGTGGAATGTGTTAATGCCGTCCTCTTCTCTGAAAACGCATCCTTTTCTGACGGAGGTTCTCGTTTCGCTGGCGTTGCTTTGTTGAGAGCTCGACTGTGCGTTTTTCGTGGGGTCCAGCAGAATGGCAATCATTTGGCGGCCGATATCTGAAGTATTGTCCTGCGCGATATGCGGGTAACGCTCTCTGATTCTCTTAGACTCCGTTGTCGGCAGGGCGTAGTACAGCGCAGTTTGCCCATAACTGTCACGGGCATCGACGTTGACTTTTTCAGATAAAAGATATTGCGCAATTCCCACACGGCCCCAGAGCGCGGCCTCCATGAGCGGAGTTCTCTTTCTCTGGTTAGGGTGTTCGAGACTACCTTTCAAAGTATGTAGCAGGCAGAGAAGTTTAATGTTCCCCCAGCGCGCCGCATGGGAGATGCAGGTGTTTCCGTCGAGATCTGTGGCGTCGATGAAACGGCTTGTGTTTGCCAAGACGAGTTCCATAACTTTCTCGGTGTTGTTTTCACGACAGTGCTGGAAGAAAAGCTGCTGCTGCTTCTCTGGCGTGTCGGATGGGGGTGACTGAGGATTCGAATCGCCCTGAGAGTCGTTGAGAGCCAGACTACCCATGGTATGAGATAGGTCGTCATGGGAGACATCAACAAGGCTTGAATCAGCAGACTCATGACCGTCGGAGTCGGGTTCTTCATCGCCCAAGTGACCGTCTCCCTCCTCTTCTCTGTACAAAGGGTCAAAGCCAACGGTTACAAAGCAGCCTTGTCCTTCATTTCCGTTGGGTTCGACTCGATAAGAGTATAATTTGTTTGCGGGCTCTTTATCGGGATAGCAGATTTGGTAGATTTTGTCTGCTGCACAGGGAGGCGTCTCTGATTTGTTGTCAATATGAATCTCGTCAACGAGATGTATGTGAGAAGAGCGGCAAAAAGGACAAAGAACTCGGATATATGTGTTGTCCCACTCCAAGACGAGCGTGCGATAGACATCACCAATACGCTCTAGCAAACCGCTATTCCGAATAGGTTGTCTTGAAGACATTCTATCGTCGATTGAAGGGATAAAGAAGGATGTGATGATGGTGAATAAATTGGAGACATGGTGCATTCATAGAGAAAGGCCTATACTTATGTACATGTATGAAGGATACATGAATGCTAGTTATGACGCGTTTTAGGCTATGGTGTGAAGCATATGCAGTTGGTTCTGAACAAAGTCGAACCCAACAGCTATGATGTGACAAAGCAGATGCTTCTTACTGAGTGCGCCGTATATACGTTGTATCTTGACTTAAGCGACATGTATAGTACGAGAAAATTCTTTCCAACAGAGGCTGTGCTGATTCTCGTGTATTTTGAGTGGCAGAGCAAACCAATGAAACGGAGTTTTGACGATAATGTAACTTTTCTTTTTATTTACTGGTCTCACAGAGCCCGACAGAATGTAACCTTTACCGAGGCTGCTTTTTTTTTTGTTTAAACTAAACGCCCAGGGTGTATTTCCAATCATTGGTTTGAAGTGATTTGTAAAAGAAAGAAAGAAAAAAAAAAACAGAAGAGAATATTCAAGTCGTCTACCCTGTGTAATAGCGGCGCTAGAACAGCTGGAAACCAAAAAGTAATTAACTGACCACGATGGGATTCGAACCCACAATCTTTTGATTCGTAGTCAAACGCCTTGCCATTGGGCCACGCGGCCGTCAGTTATTTGGTATTGTGAAAGCGGCTTGCCTAAAGCGATCTGTATTTTCGGCGCAAAGCGGGCTCGAAAAAAAAAAAGCGACAGTAAAGCAGTGATTAAACATCACGTATGGCGTATAAGAGTAGGCTAATAAGGTGTAACATCCGAATGTATATAATAGGTATACGTATTACATCATTAATCTAAGAATGCAGCAGCTTAAGCATCAACCAAGACAGTCTGTGTTCAGCCCTCGAAACTACGCTCTGTCTCGCTCTGACATGGTATCTACTTTTGCAAGACCACCACTTGGTTATGATTAGTATGTTTTGTTCTCCTACATCTCACTGCTAACTTATGTCGTGCTTAGCAGGCAACCAAATTAGTCAATAAAATGCGAGAAAATACACTCATGATCTTCCTGTTTGCTATACCTCTGTGGGCAATAGTCGCTTCCTGCACGGCCTTGTCTATAAAAGTCATTTTAGTACATATTTTGTTTGTTTTCTTGGTTACACAGTCACACAAATGCATGGCGTCCTTTGTGGCAAATTCAGTAATTTAGAACCAACACTATATTACAATGCGGCTATATAAAGAACCAACGGCATATTAAAATTTCACGAGTACGGCAGTTGGTATGGACCGTACATACATATGTATGTACCACATCGGCTACATACGTCCTGCGTGTGCTGTTCGCTGTTTGTACGAAACACCATTCATTCATTACCTACAGCCAGTTTGCTCCGCCTGACCTTTCTGGTTTAGTCCTAATGCATGTTTCCGTCCGAGAGAGTTTGGCATTGGGTGACGATGGACAATCACTCGACAAGCTGCGATATTCGGGCTACCGGATCTTTAAATCCGTTATAAGCTCTTGGCCGTTGCCCAGTGTGCTATTGGTTACTCGTCTTGTACCTTCCTCTCTCCGCCTCCTTCATTTCTGTTGCGACCCGTTACCTTTTATACAGGAACTTACTCTTTTTAATCAAGCAACTTCTTTCATGGCAGCTTCTGTTTACTATACGATACTTCCAGTTTTGTGCTTTAGTCGTTGTTACCCAGCAATCACCCGTGCTCCCACACAAAATACAAGTCGCTACTACTACTATTATCTACCACTACTAACAAGTTGTTTCTGTGTAGAGATTTCACTGCATCTCTTTTTCCTTTCCTTTCTCTCATTTTTCCCTTCTTTCTTTTTGTCAACTACGATTTCTCTTTCATCTTCAAAACCTTTCTTCTGATATCTCTCTTTCACTTCTCTTAATCGGAAGCTTATCCACAAACACTATACCAACTATTGCATACCTCCATCTATTTCCATCTTTTTTTCTTCATTCTCTCCAATCTTCGCCTTTTCCCTCCGGATTGGATTCTTTAGCCATCGGCCATTCAGCTATCTCAACTTATCACGCCTTTGTTCTACGACTCACATCTACCTATTCGATTCACTTACAACCTTGGTCATGGTGCCACCTTTTGAGAGTCCCTCGGGACTCTCTGGCTCTCCCAATGGCATCGATGGATTCCTGCCCGAGGGCTGGTCCGTAGACGGTATTCTTACGGCATTTCGCTATGTCTACCCATCGGTGGTTTACGTTTATTTCATCGGCAGCACCATCATTTCGTTGCTATTTCTTCATTCTCTCAAGCTCTCGATCGCCGCAACCCCCGACTTGTTCCGTTCTCCTGTTCTGTTGAGAGCCATGCAGCTGTGTCCTCTCACCTACTTTGTCCAACTTTGCGCCATTGTATTCCGCTCTTGGGTTGCTGGCATGTGGATCGGTCAGGATGACGAGGTCATCAGTATTGCTTCCTGCATGATTCTCTACTCAATTCAAAGCGTTCGCATATCCGACGACGAATTTCCGGTGTGGTATCCTCACTTAGGCTGCTGGATCACTGGTCTCTGCTTTGAGCCGATTCTCGTGGCTTTGTGGTTTTTGTCTTCCACGCCTCCTCGGCCTGATTCCCGCTTTGATATCATGTCGCTTTCGCTCTTTGGCATTCGAGTTTGCTTTTATTTCGTTACGATCTGTTCCTACTCTCTTCATTCCTATAGATATACCGAGGCTCCTCTTGATGAAGAGCAGCAGCCACTTCTTTCCGAATCGCCGTCAAACTCCAAAGATAACATGATATCCCGTAATTCGTCGTCTTATGGCTCCACTACTCAAGTCTGTAGTGCTGGATCTTCTGTAGCCGCCCTTCCAAACAACGACAGCAGTGACAGTGACAGCGACAACGATGAAGATAGCCCCGAAGAGACCTCCGAAGAACGCAAGGAACGCAAGGAGAAGGAATCCTTCCAGAAGAAACTCCTCGCGGGAGGCAACTGGTTTCTCTATCTTAGAAGATACAAAGTAAGTTCAGGCCATTTACCCCCCCTCCATGGCTATCTCTTTAATGCTGACTTCTGGGTACTACTCCAGGTGCTTCTCCCGTACATGTGGCCCATGCATAGCCTCAAGCTTCAGCTGTATGCTTTACTTGTTGTGGTGTGTATGGTCATCGGCAACGTTCTCAATGTGCTTCTCCCGCGACAAATCGGAATCATCATGGACTCTCTGACGGGTGAGGTCGACCATCGCATCTGGGAACAACTCGCTGTCTTTGCATTCTTCAACATTCTTTCGTCAGACTCAGGCATATCCTTCCTCCGAGAATGGTTGTACTTCCCGATTGCCAACTATTCTCGTGAAGCCCTAAACCTTGCTGCATTCAAGCACGTGTTGTGCCTCTCGGCAAACTTCCACGATTCCAAGAGCACTTCGGATACGACAACGGCTATCCGAGGTGGCGAGAAGTGCTCCTCCCTCATTGAGGCGGTCATTTTCGAAGGCGTGTCGAGAATCTTTGATCTTTTTGTGGCAATCGTCTACTTGACTTCAACCTTTGGCCCATACGAAGGTCTCATTACGATCACAACGGGTACCATGTACCTGTTTCTATCAGCAAGCCTGATTACGAACACCCGCGGAGCTAGGCGCCAATATGTTACCGCGTACTATGCCGAAGCGCACGCTCTTTACAATGGCATTGATGGCTGGCATACCGTAGCCTCATTCAACCAAACCAACCACGAACACAGCCGCTACGCCGCCGCCGTCTCTGCTTTGATCCGGTACATGAAGAAGTACTCGTTTCACTGGTTTGGCACCCGTGCATTCCAGTCTCTGGCGCTCTTAGCCGGCCTTTTTGCTGGCTGTTTTCTGGCTGTTGTCCGCATTCAGCGGGGTGAAGCTACTCCTGGCCAGTTTGCAATGCTGCTCATGTACTGGAGCCAGTTGTCGGGCCCCCTCATGCAGCTTACATATATTAGTAAAAATGTTAGCAGCATGATGATCGATACAGAAAGAATTCTGGAACTCCTCAATACCAAGAATTCAGTGCCGAACCAGCCCAACGCCTGCCCCTTGCGCCTAACGCACGGAGATGTTGAATTCAACGGCGTCACCTTTGGTTACAACAAGAAGAATAGCGTCATTACAGAGCTTTCTTTCTTTGTTCACGGCGGTCAATCGGTGGCATTTGTCGGCGCCACTGGCTCCGGAAAGTCGACGATTCTGAAGCTACTGTCTCGCTTCTACGATCCCACCGGTGGTTCCGTCCTGATCGACAACCAAGACATCAAGAAAGTCGATATCTATAGCCTCCGCGATCATATTGGTCTTGTTCCCCAGTCGCCGATACTGTTTAACGATTCCATCATCAACAATATTCGGTATGCTCGCATGTCTGCTACTGACGAGGAAGTTTTTGATGCTTGTCGGGCAGCCTGCATTCACGATAAGATCCTCACATTCTCAAGCGGTTACGAGACCAAGGTGGGCGAGCGCGGCGTCAAGCTATCTGGAGGAGAGCTTCAGCGTGTAGCCATTGCACGCGCCATTTTAAAGCAACCCGATATTGTTCTGCTTGACGAAGCCACCAGCGCCATCGACACGGATACTGAGCAGAAAATCCAGGAATCGTTCAAGAATCTCACCCGGAACCGCACTACTTTTATTGTGGCTCACCGTCTGTCCACGATTATGAATGCGGATCGTATTGTGGTGGTTGGCGACGGAAAGATTCAAGAGATGGGCGACCATGAGAGTCTTCTGAAGGCAAAGGGCAAGTACTACAATCTGTGGTCCAAGCAGGTATTTGCAAAGCCCAAGACTGCCGAGGATTTTGAAGATGATAACAAGCTGGACGTTATTTGCGACCTTTCTGGTGAGGCCGTTACATCTGAGGTCCCGATCACGGTTCCTGATTCTGAGGCAAAGGGTCATGGCAATATGACGACTGCAGGCGTTGAGGAAGCAGAAGCGAGCACCGAAAACGTTGCCGAGGACGCAGATCAGTCAGATATGCCCGAGGTTGAGAGCCAAACGACCTTGGCTAAAAAAGTTCAACGGTCGTCCTCGCCCTAGGAGTCGAAACTCAACCCCGGGGCTGCTTCTTTCCAACCAAGAATTGCCGTCAATCCTTGCGCCGTTGTTCGTGAGAATTTTCAGCCTCTATATAGTTTGCAGCTTTCTGCCACCACGGCTTCCGTGTCACCTCGCCATGACGATGGCTTACCCTACCTAGATCCCAAGTTTCGGTTCCCGGCACTTGAAGCCAGCTCGACTGCGAGTTCGTTTTACGCTTCTGGATCTAACACGTCGTATGATGGCTCAGAAATGCACGGTTGTGGCGCCAGCCTCAAAGGATCTGGTGCGCCAAAGCCGGTGTACTACAGGCCTCGTTACTTGCCGCACGTAAAGTCTAGGAGCGAGCCGATCCGCCACGCCAGCACTTTAAGCTCGATCCCCGAGTCAGAGGAGCTTGACGGTGATGATGATGTAGAAGTGAGTTAGCCCCATCAACGATTTGAGAGCTATTGCTAACTTTAACAGCCAATTGAGCGGTGTGCCCGTGTAGCCAGTCAGGCGACAGAAACTGCGAGCGAATACAACGAAGAAGCCCGTCCGGCTGTTGGAGGAAAGCAATCCGGAGACCCACTTGCTCAGTGGCAAGAGGAATATCTGCACGCGGACGAAGACACATTCGCCATTCCCGAACACGAGCGAGGCCTTTCATACTGGGGTCGGCTCTTCCGCCGAAACACCGAACAGGCTAGAAGACGCAACTGTGGCCGCAACGCCTGATGATTCTCCTTGTTTTGTTTTCCTTCTTTTTCGGTCTACTCGACTTCTTTTGGTGTTTACAGATGGCTGTTATCGTATCATGTATTGCTTGCAGCATGCCTTGGCGGGGTTATGGTATTAAAGACTTATTCACGATGTTATGGTGCTATTTTATTCTTTTTTGAAGGGGCAGCAGACTTTTTTGATAATTTTATACTTATTCACACCTTTTTTTTTTAACACGGTTGATTCATGGTTAATTTACGCTTTGGTAGGAAGAAACAGAACGTTATTTATGCCATCATTAAGAAATAAACAAGAACAAAAGAACAATTTGGACAAGCAAAAGGCTTACGACGAACCAGCGCCACGGCCAGCTCCGCCACCCATCAGGTTCTTGGCCCTAGGAGACTGTTAGTATTGGTGTAAGGCATTACAAGTAGAAAGAAGACTTACATCTCAGCCAGACTGGGGTCCGACATGAGCGACGAAATGTCGGGCATACCGCCACCGCTGCCCATGTTGTCCGCCATAGCGCGCAGGCGCGGGTTGCTCATCAGGTTGCTCATCAAATCGGGGTTGCTCATCAAGTTCTGCGCCATGTTCTGGAACATGGGGTTGCTCATGATGGAGCCGAAGTCGGGCATACCGCCGGCACCGCCAGCGCCGCCAGCACCACCAAACATGCTCGCCAGATCCGGCATGCCACCAGCAGCCGGCGACGCAGCAGCAGCAGGGGCGTCGCGCGCGGCCACATCAGCACCGGCACCCTCCTGGTCCTCGACGCGGCGCTTGGCCGTCTCGTAGCCCTTCTTCATGGCGTCGCTGCCGCCGTTGCCTTCGTGCTCAATGCCCTGGGCATACGCTTCCATGGCGCCGCGGGCATCGCCCAGCGCAAAGCGCGCCAGGCCCAGGCGCGACCAGCCCTTTGTGTATTTGGGGTCGAGCGCGACGGCGGCCTCGGCGTCCGTCTTGGCCGACGTGTGGTCCTTGGCGGCCGAGTGTGCGGCCGCGCGGTTCGACAGGTAGATGGCGTTGTTGGGGTGCAGGCCCAGCGCCTGCGTGTACAGGTCGATGGCGGCGGGGTAGTCCTTGGAGGCCATGGCGGCGTTGCCCTTGGACTTGAGCGACTCGGCGGCGGCCTTGTCCTCGGCGGAGACGGCGGTGGCGGTGGCGGTGGCGGTGGCAGTGGAGGCCTTGGCGGCAGCGGCGGCAGCGGCGATGTTGCCGGTGGGTGAGCCGGTCTTCTCCTTGGCCTGGCGCAGTGACTCGTACACGGTGAAGATCTGCAGGAGGGTCTGGGGGCCGGTAGCGGTGCGGATGCCGGCGGCGTCGGACGCGTCAACTTTGAAGGATTCGGCGATGCAGTTCACGGCGACTTCAATGTTGTCGGCTTCGTCGGCAGCCAGCGTGCCGTCGGTGGTGGCGGTCTGGAGGAAGTCGCAGATGGCCAGGGCCAGGCGCTGCTTGGAGGTAAGGGTAGACTTTGATGGGGGTTTGTTTGTTAGATTTGGTAGATTGCGGGGGAGGGGGTGTGGCAGGCAGGCATGGGGGTTTTAGACAGGGCAGGGCTGAGCCGAGCCTGGAAATACAAAAGGCAAGTCGCAACGTACCATGATGGATAAAAGACGAGCAATAGATTCGGCGTCGGACTGGAGGGAGAAAGACAAAATCAAAGAGAAAGCAGAAAAGAGAAGAGAAGAAAGACTACCTTACTATATCGTGTACTCAAAAAAAAAACCCCCAGTTGATGGAAGCTTCCAGCCTGAACTGGAAATGGAGCCGCTGTCATTGATTGGTGGGGTGGCCGATGCCTGTTGCCCCGCTTATTGTGTTACATTTTAGGGAATATGGTGTGTTTTTCAATCAGCCATCTGAAGCTGGTGACAGACGCAGGTACGGTTTCGGTCACATGATTCTGTAAGTAGTAGGTAGTGTTACTGATGTTGCACAGACTTTACGGAGTATATGACTTGAGCATTGTAAAAAGAAGTGTTAAAGATATGTAAAAAGAAACTCTTTTTTTTTTGTAAATAACAGACCAAATATTTTTCATCGTTCCCTTTGTCCTTCCCTTTTTGTAAGTCCTGTTTCCCAAAAAAGAAAAAACCAACATTAACCCTTCTAACTCAACAACTCCTACTACTACTACTAATACTAGTAGCAGAAAGTCTAGCTGTGCACACCCGCCGTACGCTTGTGCATCAGTTCTCTGCGGATCCGGTCCTTCTCGCCATCCCACGTCAGGAACTCGTCCAGCGCACAACCCGCCGGCACCATCGGCAGCACCGGCACCTTCTTGTCCGTCATGACCTCCAGCAGCGCCGGGCCGTCCGAGTTGATCAGCCACGTGAGCGCCTCCGTCACCTCCTCGGGCTTAATCAGACGACGGTGCTGGACTCCCATGGCATCGGCCAGCTTCATAAAGTCCGGGTTCATCTGGTGCGTGTGCGCGTAGCGATCCTCGTAAAACAGGTTCTGCCACTGCGTCACCATGCCCTGCTCCTCGTTGTTCAGCACAATCACCTTGACGCCAATGTTGAACTGCGCCGCCGTCGTCAGCTCCGTCAGCGTCATGTTGAACGATGCGTCGCCGTCAATGTCAATGACCAGCGCGTCGGGCTGCGCCACCTTGGCGCCAATGGCCGCCGGCAGACCGAAACCCATGGTGCCCAGACCGCCCGACGTAATCATCGAGCGCGGGTGGCGCCAGCGGAAGTGCTGCGCCGTCCACATCTGGTGCTGACCAACGCCCGTGGAGATGTACGTGTTATCCTTGCGGTCGGCCACCAGGTTGCTCAGCTCCTCAATCAGCGCCTGCGGCTTGATCTTGCCGACACGCTCGGTGCGCTCAAAGTCCGACATGGGCCACTTGGCCTTCCAGTTGTCGATGCTGTCGAACCACTCCTTGCGGTCGTCGCGCGTCTTGCCCTGCACCAGCGGCAGCAGCTGCTTCAGGTTCTCCGACACGTCGCCCTCAATGGCCTCGGTGGCCTGCACCACCTTGTTGATGTTCTTGGGCAGAATCTCAAAGTGCACGATACCGCCACGGCCCTCGGCAGCCGCCTTGCGCGCAGCAGGCGCAAACTTGGACACGTTGAGCGTCACGCGGTCGTCGAAACGCGCGCCCAGAGCGATAATCAGGTCGGCGTTTTGGATGGCCATGTTGGCGTAGGCCGAGCCGTGCATGCCCAGCATGTGCAGCGACTTGGAATCGAGCTCGTCAAAGCCGCCCAGACCCTGCAGCGTGGTGGTGACGGGCAGGTAGGCCTTGTCGGCCAGCTCCTTGAGGATCTGGGGACCACCGGGCGACAGAATGATGCCCTGGCCGGCGTAGATGACGGGCTTCTTGGCCTTGTTGATCAGGTCGGCCACACGGGACAGCGACGCCGTCAGCTGGCGCTTAGTCAGCTCCATGGCGGCGCGCGACGCGGCGCTGGGCAGGCTGGGCAGAGCCGGGCCCGACGGGATGGCGCGGCGCAGGATGGCGGCCGTGACATCCTTGGGCAGATCGACCAGCACGGGGCCGGGGCGGCCGCTGGTGGCAATCTCAAAGGCCTCGTTGATGCGACGCGGCAGCTCGGCCACGTTGCGGACCATGACGTTCCACTTGGTGCACGAGCGCGAAATGCCCACGACGTCGGCCTCCTGGAAGCCGTCCGAGCCAATGGCCGACGTCGGCACCTGACCGCAGAACACAACCATCGGAGTGCCGTCTGACATGGCATCCTGCATGGGAGTAATGACGTTGGTGGCGCCGGGACCCGAAGTCACCAGCACCACACCAGGCTTGCCCGACGCCCGGGCGTAACCCTCAGCCATGTGACCGGCTCCCTGCTCGTGGCGGGGCAGGATAAAGTCGAAGTGTTTGGAGTTGTAGATAGCATCGAAGACGGGCAGAATGGCTCCACCGGGGTAACCAACTGTCGAATTGTTAGACCAGGCTGCTAGCAGTATGTGGTTTTTTTTTTTGGGGGGGGGGGGG
>LKBB01000037.1:25002-37814 GCA_001513885.1 Thielaviopsis musarum
GGGGGGGGGGGGGGAAATCGGCTACTTACAGACGTGCTTGACGCCATGTCTCAGCATCATCTCGTGGAAAATTTCACCACCAGTCTTGCCAACGAACCTACAGTGATTTGTTAGGTTAGTTCTCCATTGCGCCTTTCTTAATTGGTGTTTTTGCGGGTACGTACGACTCGTCCATGACTTCGCCTTTGCTCTTAAGAGGCTGGATGTGAGCATTGTCGTTGATGGCGTTGAAGGCCGGGCTGGGGACTTCGCGGGGTTCGGCACTATTGGGGAGCAGTCAGGTTAGCGGTTTGTCATCTGAGAGACACGGCGTTGGCAATTTGAGGGTAATGGCGTTGGCAGTTTGAGGGTCAGGGCATTGGCCATCCGAGAATCACGGCATTGGCCATGATGCGACCGTCGTGCAATGGCAGCATAGCTCCGACCATCGGAGAACCAAGCCGGCCGTCTCGTCGCGATGCTTGTGATGATGATTCGAGCAGAACCAAATGCTCAACAAAGCAGAGGAAGAAGAAGAAAACTCACGCGGCAGAAGGCGTCGACTGATTCCGCGAGCTGGAAGTCAGAGTGCGAGCAGCAAAATTCGCCGTCGCAATGGCTGGTGATTGCCGCGAAATGGCAGCTGGACGGGCCAGCGCTCTGATGGCACGAGATCTGTACATATTCTTTTGTGCGCCTGGCTTTTTTTTTTTTGGTGTTGCGTTTTAGGAGGGGTCGCAAAATTGGTAGAAGGTTCAAACGCAAAACTTCAAGCAACAAGGCTTATGCTTTCTTTTTTTTTTTTTTGCCTTTTATTCCCTTGGTAATTAAAAAAGAAAAAAGAAAAAAAAGAAGAAAAAAAAGAGAACAAGAAAAAATTATACCAACAAAAAAAAAACTAAATCTTAGACAATAAAGAAGAAAAAAAAAATTGTTCCCCTGGGCAAATATTGGTTATGCCGAGAAAAGAAAAGTATTTACAGCCTCTTAGAACAGTGCTAGAAAGGCTGAAGGAGCTGCAGGCGGATACAATTTATAGTGAGAGGGCGGCCGCTAGGATTTGCGAGGATGGATTCTGGCGGGCTGGTTGTGATTTATAGTGGGTGAAAAGGTCAAAGTCGAGTTTAAACGGGGCCTTGGGCGTTGCCGACAGCGGGATCCAAACCTATTGCGAATTTGGCGAACAAACAGATGAAAATATGGCGAACAAACAAATTAGAATATGACGAACAAACAAATGAGAACAAACAGTATGAATCAAGAAAGAGAGAGAAGAAAAGAAGAAGAAAAGAAAAAGAAGAAGAAAAGAAAAACGCAGAGTCAAAGAAGAGTCACACCGTAAAGATTGTTAAAAGAAAAGTGAAGAGAAGTTTACAAACAAATGACTAGAAGAGATTTCACTTCACATTTAAAACATCAGGAGGCAAAAAGTAAGTCGTCCTACAAAGTACTTAGTTAAATCAAGACCATTTACCCAGCTTAACTAATTTATCAAGTAATTTATCAAGTACGGAATAGCGGTGGCAAATGGATCATGGCGAACGGCCAGCAGCAGCTTTCCCCGAATTGGCTCTCCAAAAGCCGTTCCAGCGTCTGCTCTCTCTGTCAACTACAAGTGCAAAGTAGTACAGTTACGGCCTGAACGTCTTAAACCCGCCGGGCTGACTCACACCTGCTGCATGTCGTGTTAATTACACAAGTACGGAGTATGTAGGGGTGTGTTATTGTCTACATAAGTAAGTAAGCAAAGCATGTACTACGTATGCAGCCGGCGCAGGTCCTTGTTCTTCCTATTTGGAGGGTTGGATGACTGGATTGGAAATATAAGTCAGTCAAGCAGGATGGCTGGCTACTTTGTTGCAAAACAAAATTCAATTGTCTGTGTTGCGCTTGGTTGGCTATCGTCTCCTGCATATTCAAGCATATGCTCAAATCCTAATGGTGTGCTGGTTCTCCACGTTCAAGGTGGCCGGCCCCGTCAACAAAGATGTACGTACCAGTCAGTATACATTTCTTTTTCTTGCTTCTTCTTTTTCTTGATTTCCGTTTCAAACGTTTTGACTTTGTAAAATCCCAACACATCACACTTGACGTAATATTCAACCTCGTTAGCTTAGACGTACAGTCTTTCTTCAACCTCGATACACTATGCTAAGCTATACTTTCCGCCACCCTGATACAGTGCGTGACCCGCCCCGGTGTACGGCCCAGCATGTCTCGCTCACCCCATGGGCAAGTGGCGATATCGGCTTTGCGCGAAGGCCACTAAATCGCCACAACGCTGATTGGTCCACTCTGCCATGTGCTGCCCTGGAAGAAAGAAAATCGGCGCCGGCCAAGCGGTCTTCCTGTCCAAAAACACCGGGAAATCATGGCCATGTCAAACGTTTTTTTTTTTTTTTTCAATTTCTGCGTGGAGCCAGCGTACATGTTTTCAAAAGCTATTACTACTACATATAGAGTAAAGCAAATACACGTCTATTACAAGATAACGTACATAATACCGACAGCTCAATCACACTAGAATTTGCTGTTAATCGATAAAACATAGCCTAAAGGCTGGACAATTACTTGCCTATTAAGCACCCAAAAAAGAAAAATCATGCGTGCCAGCCTCCGGTCCGGCCCGGTGAGAAGGATATAAGTGAAAAATGCAAGGGTGGCTGGCTACCCTGGGATCAAACTCTGCACTTCAACACCACAAAAATTCAAAAAGAAGATCAGGATGATCTGATCATGTACTGATGACCACGATGGGATTCGAACCCACAATCTTTTGATTCGTAGTCAAACGCCTTGCCATTGGGCCACGCGGCCAGTTGTTCTTGTTGAAGCTCACGTGTCAGCACCAATTATGTTTGGTTGCAAAAAAAATTGAGCGTTTACGCAGAGTTTTTTTTTTCCCAATGTAGGAAATCGGACGTTTTAGAGTTGTATTCTACTCATGTAAGTCATTTAAGTTGTCAAGGTCACCACCCACTTCCAACTTTACAAGACTCAGTTGAATAAGCCCCGGCGATAACAGAAGTGAGTATTGTTTCTCGGGGTCTGGCAAGGTATTGCAGCTAGCGAGGGCTCCTTCTTCCGCCGTCATACGGACTAGGCGACATTCAAAGTAAAAGTCACCTTGGAGTCAACAATTGTGTTTCTGTTGGTTGAAAGCAAGGCAAGAGTGCACTGCACTGGCTGTTTTATTATGGCGCTGTTGTTTGTAGGACAAGCTAAGACTTGACTGTGCACGTACCACCGGCATGTTAGTTGGCTGCTGTCCAATACTTGGCGAGTATACGGTACTGCAGTGCCATGACGTTTGCTATCAACAAACAAGTGCCTTAATTTTCTGTCGCACAAATTGTTCTCAGGATGCGGCTTTTGTTAGGGTCCACGAGCTGCTCCCTTTGCAGAATTATATTTTTATTTTTATTTTTCAAAGGGCTAAAACGCGTAAGCACCACTGGGAACAGCAATAGCAACAAGAAAATACGGAGTACAGCTGGCCATGAGAAACTATGCCAGTGGCCAGCGGCAACGGCAGTGAAATGAGAATACAGCTGTCAACACCGTGTACCACACAAGCCTAGGTATTGCGCTGGCAGCCGCTGGCAGCCGGCGGCAGCTGCAAAAGAGCTAGAATAGACGTACACCCGTCTTGGTTGGAATGAGGTTCCGCGAGAGCAAACATGCCACGGCAATGCGAGCGAGCTAATTTGGATGAAAACAGAGAAACGAAAAAAACAGACGAAAGCTCTGCTTGTGAGCTGGGTGGAACACAAGAGAAATCAAGAGCAAAAGGACGGCTGGGTTTGGGTGTTTCTTGGGCTCGCTTGGACAGAAAGCAAGCGGTTTTGGTGCTATTTGTATAGTAGCGCTACAAACGTACAACTAGAGAGAGACTAAGGTGGTGAAGTACAGACTAATGCAGGTACGCTTTTTTCTTCTTCATTGTATGGGAATCCTGTGAAAGCGAGAGCGAGAGCGAGAGCTTAAGCGAAGCTTGGTAGCTGCTTTGTTCGTTCAGCTGCCTTTGACTGGTCATTCTCTAGGAAGACGATGTTGCCACGGCCGGTTTAAGGTTCTGACGACGAAAGAAGAGGCTTTACTGAGCAGCTGGGCTAATACAGAATGTGATAAAAAAAAAGGAGCAGAGACCACGGTTGATGAGAAACGCGTCATAGTTATTGCCATGCTATAAACACGGACGTAATGCCCAACAAAGTTGACACAAAGGAAAAGGCCAGACAGCTTTGACGGTAAAGGGATGCCTTGGAAGACGTAAAGCAAGTCCTCGGGTCTTTCGGTATGATGCAATACTTGGATAAGCTGTGTCAGACATTTTGTGTGTGCTGTTTTATATTCTTGGTGCACACACCACGGCGAATTCACAGTTGGAAAACGCGAGAGCAAGCACAAAATGGGATAAAGAGAAACATGTACAAAAGAAAGAAAGAAAGAAAAAAAAAAGGGAGAGGGCGAAAACAGTTAGGCATGGTAATCAAAAAGGGCCTTGCCCTGGAAAAGTTGACCGATTCAAGGGACGGACAGGGAGAAACCAGTGCTCCCGTTAAACTAGATAGGGTAGCAAGATGAACAGAGACCCAGGAAGATACGCCCTAATTCGCATGGCTGTACTTGGGGTCTATGAAAGCGTACAATAAGAATCAGGCTAGTAGTCGTACCAGCTTGGATGGCTTTGGTAGAATTCCTTCCTTTGACTTGGCTGTTGTTTTCAGAAGGTTTTTCTTGCTTGGAGCCAGAACTAAAAGAGATCACAAGGACACTATTTTCTATAGTGGTACTATCTAGAACTAGACCTGTACTGTATGGTCTGGCCCTCCATATATTCGTCTGTGCTTGTCGTTGGAAGCTGAACAGATTTCCGTTTTGGGCAGACATGTCTTGATTTACCCGCTTCTTACAGTCTCTTACAGCTCTTACAGATTTTCACAGCTTCTTACATATGACATAACACAGCGTCAGGGAGTATGTACAGAGATTTGGCCATGACGATGCAACATCAATTAAATCATTTCGGGCAAGGCAGAGACAAACTTGGCAGAAGGGCGTATAGGGACAAATTATAGGGGAGAGAAAGAAGAGCAGAAAAGAGAATAATACGATGGGAATGCTGGAGATAGAGAGAAATACAGGGTAAACCTGGCTGGTAAGGAATGTAGTTTTTTTTTTTTTTTATATTTTTCTTCCTATTTTTCTCTATTTTCTAGTGTATTTTGAGGGAGTGAGAGAGAGAGAGAGAGTGTGTGTGTGTGTATGAGGGAGAGAGAAAAAGAGAGAGAAAAGGAGAGAGAAAAAGAGAGAGTAAATCCAAAGAAAAGTCATGCCTAAAACACGCTGCATCAACCCAGCTGAGGCCATCCGGCTTCTACACCCCTCCCTTCTACACACCCCGCTTTGTACCCCCCATTGGGGCAGGCCTAATCGCTTCGCCTGTCATTTTCCTTCGGTGCATCTTCCATCCTTTCTTTGCGTCCGTAGCCTGAAGGTCTTGGCTTGGCGCCGCTTTTCCTGTTGCGTTTTTACATGACGGGCATCTTGGGAAGTTTGACGGCGTCCATTCTGTGCAAAGTGTGAACTGCGCTAGCAACACGATGCGGTTGGGGTACAAGGAGAAAAAAAAATAAAAAAAAATAAAAAATAAAAATAAAAGACAGTGACGATATGTGGCATCTATGGGTAGCCGGAAGCAGCGCCGTGACCAACTTGGGTTGAAGAAAAAAAAAAGGTATATAAAGCCTTCCGTGTGCTCGTTGATTTTGACATCCTCTTGCTAGTCTTGAAGTTATCAAGCCATCTATCTCGACTAGCCCTCTTGTTTGCCTTTTAGTTCTTTCTTCTCTGATACTTTTGCTATACCCAAACATGTATCCCTTCACTTCTCGCTCCTCTACGGCCGCCGCTGCCCTCGCCGCTCTCGCCCTGCCGACTGCCGTGAGCGCCGGCGCCGACGCGGGCTGGAACAACATTGCCGTGTACTGGGGCCAGAATTCTGCCGGTGGAGCTTCAACTCAGAGCCGTCTGGCTGAATACTGCGCCAACTCACCTGTCAACGTATGTCTCTCCTTGCTCAACTCTTACTGCTAGTGCTGTACTCTTACTGCTAGTGTTGTACTCTTACTGCTAGTGTTGTACTCTTACTGCTAGAGTTTGGGCTATTGTTGGCGTTTTGGGCTACCCCACTAACAACACTTAGATCATTCCTCTGGCCTTTATGAATGGCATTAGAAACCCGGCCACTGTCAACTTTGGAAGCGCTAGTGACAGCTGCACGACCTTTAGCGGAAGCAACCTGCTCGACTGCCCGCAGATAGAGTAAGTTTCCCATTGTTCTCTCAATATCTGTCTGCTGTAGCTAACACAAAACAACAGAGAGGACATCCTCAAGTGCCAGCAGTTGGGCAAAATCATCCTGGTGTCTATTGGCGGCGCGACCTACAGCGAAGGCGGCTTCGACTCGGTCCTTAGCGCACGCGGCTATGCCGACAAAGTATGGGCCATGTTCGGCCCCAAAGACCCAACCATTCCCGTGAACCGGCCGTTTGGCAGCGCTGTGGTCGACGGCTTCGACTTTGACTTTGAGTCAGCAGCGAGCAATCTCGTGGCCTTTGGCCAGCGGCTACGCGAGAACATGGACGCCGCTAGCGGCACATACTACCTCAGCGCAGCGCCGCAGTGCCCGTACCCGGACGCCGCCGACGGCGCCATGCTGGCGGGTGAGGTGGCGTTTGACTTTGTCATGGTGCAGTTCTACAACAACTACTGCGGCGTGCAGGCGTTCTCGGCCGGGTCGGCCACGCAGAATAGCTTCAACTTTGACACATGGGAGACCTGGGCCAAGACAGAGAGTGCCAACAAGAACGTCAAGGTGCTGCTGGGCGTGCCGGCGTCGGAGACTGCTGCCGGCAGCGGCTACATTGGCGTGGACAAGCTGGCTGATATCATTGACTATTGTAAGCAGTTTGACAGCTTTGGCGGCGTCATGATGTGGGATATGTCGCAGCTGTACCACAACAGCGGGTATCTGGATGGCGTGGAGAAGGCGCTGGGGGGCACGAAGAATACGGTGACGTCGTCGTCGTCGGTGTTTTCTTCGACGACTACAGCGAGCACGTCGACGCATTCTTCTTCGTCTTCGTCTTCTTCGTCGGTGGCTACCACTACTACTTCAACGAAGCCGACCACACTAAAGACATTGACGCGTCCCACCAGCACTTCATCTGTGCCGCAGTCTACGTTTTTCTCTTCCTCCTCCTCCTCTTCCTCCTCTTCCTCCTCTTCCTCCTCCCCCTCCTCCTTCATGTCCACCTTTACCACTTCCTCCTCCCCCTCAATGTCTACCTCTACCACTTCCTCCTCCTCCTCCTCAATGTCCACCTCTACCACTTCCTCCTCCTCCTCCTCCATGTCCACCTCTACAACTTCCTCGTCCTCCATCCAGACTAGCACCCCCACCCATAACAACTGGAACCACGGCTCTGGCAGCCAGTGGGAAGTCGCCGACGTGCCACAGTTCAACCAGTGCGGTGGCAAGAACTGGCAGGGTCTGACCAAGTGTCGGTCGCCGTACTCTTGTGTGTGCAAGAACGAGTGGTTCTGCATGTGTGAGTAGACTACTACTGCTAGCAGCCTCTAAAAATTCTGGTGGGGAATGGCTGGTTTGTGTTTATTTGTGTTGATTGCGTGCTTTTGCTGTTGCTTTATATACCTGCTCGGTCTGTTTATTGTTTGTACCACTCTTTAATTCTGTCTTAAGCTCTGCTCTAATATTAATTATCTTTCTACTTAATGATACTATCTAGCTACTAGTATTTTACGTCCAATATATCAAAGGTAGTGTTGCAGTGTGTATCAGCCCTGCATTATCGAAATGAATCTCTGTCTTATCAACTCCAGAAATCAGTCCCCTAGTGGCTGTATTATGTGTGGTGTTTGTCTGACAGTTTGTTACTGGTACTGTCATAGCTTTTACAGGCAGTCACAGCTTTTACAGGTACTGTCACAGCTTTTACAGGTACTGTCACAGCTTTTACAGGTATTGTCACAGCTTTTACAGGCAGCTATAGCAGCAAAAGCAAAAAAGAATACAGGGCATATTCCCGAGTTATCCATAGCTCCAAATGGTCGGTATTGAGACAGATTGAAAACAAAAGACTGACATGTGGCCTGTTTCCATACAATCACAGTGTTCAAATTCCGATTTTCTTTAAAGTGCTAATTATAGCCTACCATTTCCTACAGCGAAAATCACCTGTTTGCCCCAAGTTTAGCTGTTTTGCTTGACAGAACCAGGCCACCAAAGCAATGATCGGTCGTGCTTATTGGACACTAAAAGTATAGCAGAAGAAAACATGGCCGACCACCTACCTAGTCTTGTCTAAACAAGCCAGTTGGTTGTATTAGATATTGGATTCGACAATGCAGGAACACCAGACAGAACTTTCGCTTCAGTCTCTAGTCTTGATCTTCTCTCATCTCCTCCATACTATCCTATCTGGCGCCCAACGCCCCTCTGCCAAGCCGTTCAAAGTCAAAGCCTCAATCAGCCTTTTCCAGTCCTGTTTGCTCACCAATATCCAAGTCTGCAAACTCTTTGAAGCATAGTGAGCCTCGGCCTGTCGAGCGATATTCAGTGTGGGAAAATAAAATGGACGGACCACTTGTTGGCCCCATGTCACAACCAGAAGATTAGTAGAGTTCTTTCTGCTACTACTACTAATACCAACAAAGTACTGCCTAGCCCAGTCCGGCCATAAAGTTGCCGAATCTAGACTCCCAAACGGTTGTAGTCGGATAACAAAGGTACAACCAAAATACTATACAAGAACCTCTTGTCTTACAGGGAGGCTCCAAGCTAGTGGTAGGCCAACATCTCAAGTCAGGCAAGAGATAACCTATACTTGTAGCCTATCCTGTTTGCGGTATTTGTAGACAGCCTAATAAAGGGACACTTGCTTTGTCTCTCTTTTCTACTACACCACAAGAACCGAACGATTTCTACTTCATCCCAAGAACCGAACGATTTCTACTTCATCCCAAGAACCGAACGATTTCTACTTCATCCCAAGAACCGAACGTTCTCTACTGCATCCCAAGAACAGAACGTTTGTAACAGAAAATCGATTCAAGAACCCGCATAAATGCCATGTCGTTTAGCTTCTAGCGTCGCACAGCTTTGTTTTATTACTATTTGCTTGCGCTAAAAACTAAAAAGCGTGGGCCGTGGGTCAGCTTGTTGTTTCTTTTAGTCATAAGGCCCAGTTGAACTTGGACGAAGTTGTTCCTTCGGGCTAACTTGGGCTTTTTGAGTTGAAAAGTGACAAAGGGTGAAAATCTGGGACAGGTCTTTTATTACGATCGTTGACATGTTTGACTGGTTAATTAAGCCGTGAACAAAGGAAAAAGTTAAAAAAGTAAAAAAAAAAAAAAAAAAAAAGGAAAANNTTTTTCTTCAATTGCCAATTTGACGTCATCAGCTTTTTTATTCTTAATTGACCATTTCATTCACTTGCTTCCAAGTGCTTTCATCTTTGTGCACCGGCTGCCTGTTTTCTTTTCTTTTCTTTTATCGCCAACCATCATTTTCGACGACGACCGATCCGAAGACAGACGGTTAAGCCCCTAGACAATTAAGCGGTCAAATATATCAATAAAACGGTCGAGCCGCCGGATAGAAAAAAAAAAGCGTTTGCGAGATTATCTTGAGAACCCAGGATTCAGCCGTCAATAGTTGAGATCAGTTACGGTTTTGCGCCATCCATTGCTATTTTTCTTGTATTGCCTGAACTTGGAGACATTAATCTCGGTTTTGTCTGTTAATTATTTGTGCTGGCGCATTCCGCACAAAGGCTCGACATCGACACAAGATATCACGACAATCTGCTGAATCGAGTTCATACCACGCGAGTAACAAGAGAACTTGGCTTCTCTTGCCAACCTGCACGCTCAAACGAGATTTGCCGTCGGCGCTATTGCTGAAAGGAAGTATTAGTACTTTTTTTGTTGATCTTTCTTGAACCTGATAAAAGGGCCGCCTCTTTTTAAAAGGATCACGTCGTCGCAAAAGTTCGGATCTCAACACTTTTGCAAACATGTCGAACATTGCTGTTGGTTCGGTGTACGAGCAGATCATTGAGGATGTGATCAGCAGTGCCCGTGTTGACTTTGAGGAGAGTGGTATCGACGAGGCGACGCTTGACGACCTGCGCAAGGTAAGCTATTGATCAACGGAGTCTACTCCCTTTTTTCTCCATCGATGTGAACGAACAGCCCCATTTTCTGATTCCTGCCAATTTTCGCATTGAATTGTCCACGATCAAAGTTAATTGTGGAATTTCAAGATGTTAATTTGAGAGTAAAATGACGACAGTTCGCTCTGCTTGGTGCACTCATTGCTGCTTGGAAGTCCAACGGCTGAGCGAACAAGCAGGGCTGGCTGGCTCTGGCTCTGGCTCTGGCTCTGGTTCTGGCTCTGGCTCTGGCTCTGGCTCTGGCTCTGGCTCTGGCTCTGGCTCTGGCTCTGGCTCTGGCTCTGGCTCTGGCTCTGCTTTTGAGGGGTGAAAATATGCCCTGAAAATTCAAGCAGGCAGCGGTGAAATAGGAAAGCAGGAAGGAGGTTGCTTAAGGCAGATTTCCCGGCTTTTAAACAAGCAGCTTTCCTTCCCTTTCTCTAGTGCTTCCCCACCTCTGCACGTTTCTGCCTTGTCATTGGCTGTTTCTTCTGCCCGTGACCACCCTTGCCAATTTCATTGCACTCAAATCCTCAAACAACAACTCTTTTGACACAAAAGTGCACAAACACGACACAACACATTGAATGTAGTGTATGGGGCCCGGCCTCTTTTTTATTTTTATTTTTTATTTTATACATTTCTTTGGCCGTTGCCTCAGACTTGGATGGGCCCCCTTGATACCCAGCCGGGTCTTGAAATACTCACTGCACAACCGCGCTCACCCACATGCACCTGTTTTATTTGATACTGTATAGTCGCTATGTAGAATCGTTGCTAATTATTAACTCTCCTTGGTGACGCTTAGGGCTGGCAAGAAAAGCTCTCTGGTCTTAGTGTCGCCGAATTCAAATGGGACCCTAAGCCTGTTGAGCCCCCGGTTGCTCCCGCCCCTGCCGACCCGACGTTTGCCCCGGCCGATGTAAGCATGCCTCTACCGCAAGCCCAGTATGGGCAGGCTAGTCAACTGCCGCTCCCTACTAATGGAGCTGGCTTCATCAAGCCCGACCCGGACCAAACGCCCGCTGAGCTGAGCAATGTTCCGTTCCAGAACGTGGCTGCTGCCCGTGCTGCCCAGCAACTCCAAAGCAACTACGGCGCCCGCGCAACAAACTCCATCAATGCTATCCGCACGGGCATTTCCGGCCAGGACGGCACCAACGGCGGCAATAGCATTGCGCTGCCGCACCCCTCGCAGACGGACGGTGCTGCCGATGAGAATGATATTGAGGGCGTTTTGATGCGCCGTCAGGCTGACGGTACATTGCATGAGCTGGGCCGCGTGGACATTGACCGTCTCATGCACAACCATATTTCATCTCGTGCGCAGGAGATGGAGGGTGGAGGTCTCATGGTTCCGCTCAAGTCTGCCGGCCGGCGGAACGCGAACAAGGCTGTGGCTGCTGTGGCTTCGGGGGAGCGCTCGGTGGCGAGTGGCCAGGTCGATGGCACTGATGACGATGCGATTAACTCGGACTTGGATGACCCCGAAGACCAGGACGATAACTCGGATGATGACGACGATGCGCTGGGACCTATGATGCTGTGTATGTATGACAAGGTCCAGCGCGTCAAGAACAAGTGGTATGTATTTTTTGGGGGGGTTGGGAATTGACTGAATCCCGTGCTAACAACTGCTATAGGAAGTGTGTTCTCAAGGACGGTGTTCTCACGGTCAACGGCAAGGACTACGTCTTCCACAAGGCAACGGGCGAGTATGAGTGGTAAGGAATCAGCGGACGCGTCATGTATAGTCTTGCGTGGACCATATAGGTTATAGCCCAGCACTGGGCTTTGTGTCCTTAGTTTTCCGATAGTAATAATGTTATGTCATCTTGTCTATTAAAGGTCAATACGTCTAGGCTTTGTTGTAAATGCTGCTACGATTTATAAGCATTGTGATATACTGGGTACAGCCATTTGAGCCTTTAATCTAATGACGAAGAAACGATGATAGTTGGTAGAGCTGTACGTCGTACATGATGTATAACCCTAACGGTTGTTGACAACAACTTCAAATCGTATTGGACCCTTGAAGCTTGTTCTCAGTGATGAATTTTCTAGACGTTATATTCACTATTCAGCCATATGCAGATAACGGATGTAGAGCTTGCAGCAATTATTGTGTGCGTGTATGCAACCATGTAGCATTTACAAAAGCCCCGGGGCTCTACTCTATAATCTATGTTGTCTTGTTGTAGGCAGTGAGAGTAGAAACCGGAGCGGGTACGAAACGGTTTTGAAGGGACCGAGACGGGCATGTTATCTTCCATCTTTTCTTTTCTTTTCTACAATTAACGCTTTGTAACGCCTCAATTTTATATTTCATATTTTATTGTTTCTCTCTCTCTCTCTCTCTCTCTCTCTCTCTCTCTCTTGGTTCAATACTACTACATGCACAGCACAGCACAGCCTGGCCTTTTAATTCCTAATCACAGGCTGCTTTTTTTTTTTCTTTCTTTTTTTTTTTTCAGAACGATAATGAAGAAAGAAAAGGGAGGGAACGAGAGGAAGAGGAAAAAAAAAAAAAAAAGTAAAGCTGGAGAAGTCCGTGTTACAGCCATTAATTAGCTGTGGGAAATGACGGGGGGG
>LKBB01000037.1:37860-50196 GCA_001513885.1 Thielaviopsis musarum
GGGGGGGGGGGGGGGTACTTTGGGTGTTTTCAGTGTGGTTGCCCAGAGATACGATACTCGGCCGGGCTTTTGGGACTTTTTCGACTCATCTGACCTGTTTTTAGTTATTGCGGCTTTCTCTTATTCCCGTCAACTCTTGTAAGCCATGTTAATCGTCTTGTGGCTGTAATCGGGTATGTTTTCTTCTTTCTGTTCACTTGACGTTACCCATAGGCAAAAACGACACGTTAAACAAGGCCATCCCAGCCAGCGGCTTGCCTGCAAGTACTTGAATAAGTAGCTTAGAGATAAGACGTTGGGTTTGACCGACAAAGATGGTAACTTGCTTTTCCTTTTGCTGTAGTACTACTACTTGTAAGAGCAGGCGTTGTACTCGGATGAATACTTGACGCCGTGCGACCAAACACTACATTAAACCAGGCAAATACACAGAGTAATCCATCGGGCCTGCTTAGTCAACAGCTTGCCTGACAGAGCATAGAATCGTGATTTTGTCTGACTAACTGCATATGAGCCGGAAAAAAACAGAAACAGAAAGAAACAGAAAAAAACAGAAAAAAACAGAAAAAAAAGACAGAAGAAAAACAGAAAAAAAAAACAGAAAAAAAACAGAAAAAAAACAGAAAAAAAAACAGAAAAAAAGACAGAAGAAAACAAGAAAAGAAAACAGGAAATAAAAAAAAAGAGGTGTCCAAATCTTCTTACCTGACTTGGGGTGGAACGGAAAAAAAAAGTTGGAAACAGAAAAAGGGAGTCCCCAACATCAAAAGTCAAAGAAAGTCAAAGTCAAAGTCAAAAGCCCGAGCTTGAGGCTAGCATAGCTCAGCCAAGCCAAGCGCGGCCCAGCCTAGCCTTGGCCCCAAGTCAGTCCATGTTTTAGCCGGGCTATCGGTTCCATGACCCCCTCCCCCCCCCTTCATACAAAGCCCTTGTGTGCTCTTGTTCCTTTTTTCTTCCATCCCCCCCCCCATTCCTTTGCCTTTGCTTCAATCCCGGTTTTTGGTGCTGGCAACAGTAGTAGTGCCATTCTCGTCGCGGACCCATCATTTGATTTCAAATGGGCTTCGCTGATTCAAACATGCCGTATGACTCTGGTAGACCACGTCGTATACAGTAGAAAGCCCTTCTTCGCATGACTTAATACCCAACCGAACTGGGACCCCGCTGTTTGTCGGTTTGAGCCTCGTCAGTTGGTGCTTGACTGAGGCTGCCGCGTCTTGCATTATTCTTGCCTTGTTTCGCCGGTTGCCGGTAGTGAAATGCCTTGCGTTGGCTCGATATTGCCGCATATCTCCATTGTTCTTCCTTTTGACCCCATCTCTGGCCTTGTTGTCTGGTAAATCCGCTTCCTTTACTGGGTCTTGGCTGGCTGCTGCCCCTCACCTAAGTAGCTCTTAAAATCCCAGTTAATTTCCCAGCTGCCTTTGTTAGCTCCAACCGGAAAAAAAGAATGGGAAAATCCCAGCTCGAGAAACATCAGGGTAAAACAAAGAGGAAGAGAGAAAAGAAAAAGAAAATGGCAACGAAAGGAGCAAACTGTACAAGGCAAAAGCTCAAATCCAAGGTTGGGCATGCTCAATGGCCAAACTAGGTAAAGAAGAGTAAATAAAGACCGAACATAATAGTTGGTCTCAGGTCAAGAGGCAGTTCCAATTTCCAAGATCCAACGGGATAGTGACAGGAGTGGAGCTCAGAGTAGAGCAGACGTATGATGTGCGAAGCCCAAGCCTATGGAAGATTTCTTCCTAGTTTGTAGTCTAAGTACTTCACATACTAGTACAAGTACTACCAGTAGTTATACAACTAGCACTAGCACATATGCAACCTGGTCTGGCGAGTCGGACAAGTCTCCGGGACGGGGGGCACCGCATTATGTAAGTACTTCGCCCTATTTCGTGCAAGTACGAAGTAGTATTACTACTACTACTACTACTAGCAGTACTTACTATCAGCTGCTTGCAAACATTTTCCCTGGGGCCTGCCCCCTTTCTCATTCTCTTATCAGACATCTTCTGCATCAAACCAGTGAGCGTGTTGAGACGAACCCGGCAGCTTGGAAACGGAGATGGCTAGGTTTCCGCAAGAGTGGGCCACCCTTCAGCAAGATTACGTTGAGCCATCCATGGAGACTGCAAAACAAAAAAAAAAAAAAAAAAAAAAAAAAAAAAAAAAAAAAAAAAAAAAAAAAAAAAAAAAAAAAAAAAAAAAAAGGTTAGTTTCAAGGGGCGCAAGACAACCCTCGCCAAGGGTTAAATCCATGGTCGGCAACCTGAAATATTGCTTTTCCTTTTAGCATTTCTTTTTTTTTTCCCAGAATGCAACCCCCACGTCATTTCTTGACCCTCCTTGCGTTCTTTGTACCTTGCCTTGCTTTACCTTACGTCTGTCTAGCCGATCTCTGGCACAAGTTCGTCAACTTACTGTGTGTAGTAGTACTTGGCCGAAAAAAAAAACTAGAAAAAAAAACTAAGAAAACAAAAAAGTCTGGACCATACCAGCGGGAGGGAGTAACAAGGGCAAAAACAGAGACAAAGCTGACAGACGAGCAGGGTGGAAAAAAAGAAAAAAAAGAAAAAAAAAAGAAAAAAAAGAAAAAAAAAAAGAAAAAAAAGAAAAAAAAAAAAAAAAAAAAAAAAAAAAAAAAAAAAAAAAAGAAAAAAAAAGAAAAAAAAGAAAAAAAAAGTATACCAGGAAAAAAGTCCACGCAGGTGATGACCGTAAGCCCAAGAGGAAAATCAAAACCCAAAAATAAAATTGAAGCCCGCCCTTGCCTTGGATCTTCTTTGCTGTGGACAAAAAAGAAAAAAAAGAAAGAAAAAAAAACATTCTTGGTTCTTCTTTTTTGATGTGGACAAAAAAAGAAGAAAAAAACCATTGGTCAGATCATTTACCAATCGAACTGCACGAAGGAACAGAAGTTGTTAATCGATTTACGTACTTCCGAGTAACTTGGTTTAAGAGCCCGCCAGCCAACCAGAGCAGAGCATTTGGATAAGCGTTAATTAGGCGTTTGGGAGGCTTTTTGAGAAACAAGCCAGAGGAATAGCAAACGGCTTGTTGGGATCAAAAAGGAAGAAGGGCAGGATTTGTAGAGTTTAATAGTCAAGCCTTACACCTTTTTTTCTCTCCATCGCCCAGGGTCTTGGGGGAAGACAAAATAAATCAATCTGTATTACTCTTTTTGTTCCCTGCCTCTGTAACCATCGGGAAAAGGCACATGTTTTTTTTTTCTCCCGGCAAATGATGTGATAGAAAGGCAAAAGAGACTCTGCATGCATTTGCCGACAGTAGGGAAAGAAGAGGACAAAAGCCTCTGAAAAGGCAACTTGACTTGTGAGAAATGAGATATCCACTATCACATGAAATGTGTTTAGAGTAAAAAAAATAAATAAATAAAAAAAGGTTAGTAAGTACTAAAGTACTTAAGTATCCAACTCAACGACTGGTCTGGATTTCGACCTGACCCAAGCTTATTACGCAGTAAAAGAAGAAGAATAGCGCTAGCAATACTTTAGTTCAGTCTCTGTTTGTCCCCCCCCCNAAAAAAGAAAAAAGAAAAAAAAAGAAAAAAAAAAAAGAAAAAAAAGAAAAAAAAAAAGAAAAAAAAAAAAACGGATGCGCGCGTAGAATACTATATTAAGCCTGTTAGTTTTTCCCCAAACAACAAAGCAGTAGTACTCACCTCACCGCGCCTTATGCATATAATGCTGATCCTGTCAATTTTCTGCCTTCCCTATCCCGATATCACTGGCGACCAAAGGTGGCCATGTCAGCCTGGTAATACTCGGGGACTGCACTGAAAGCAAATAAAATGGGCTGGACCCGAGTTGTTGGGGGGATAGGAGTGAAAGGAAAACGAGGGGGGCATCAAAGTTCTAGAGGGAAAGATTCCGCCTCGGCCATCACAAGCTTCCGAGATGGACGCCCGCCGTAAATAGCGCCAAGTGGTAACTGAAGTCCAGAAGGTTGGAACCTACATAGTGTATAAGTATGTACAATGCTGACTTACAACCAACAAGGGCCATTCTAGTTATGAACAAGCCCATGTGTTGTTTTCGTTGTGTCGTTGTGTTGTTGTATTGTTGTCGTTGTGTTGTTGTGTTGTTGTCGTTGTGTTGTTGTAGTTGACTTCATGTTGCAGAACGCACACCCCCAAGTTTTGGTTATGCCGGTTAACATGCGACCCATCTACTTCGTTTAATAAGCACAGAGAGAGAGGGGGGGGGGGAATATGATGGAAACAAAAGAAGTTGATATCCGTCGCAGAGTCGATCCGTTCATACAAGGGCTCCAAAAACAGACAAAGATGCAATGCAGGCCACCCGCATGCACCATCGCGCTGGGGGATTAGGGTGAAGAGGCCAGCCGGGGAGTAAACCAGTGACGAACTTGACCAACGAAGGCAGTAGTAGTAGTACCCGCTATAGATCTGGGCCCGAGACCATGTCGACTATAGAGACTTTGCTATAGCTCAAAAAGCCTAGGTATGCTCTCCCATCTTTAGAGTTCGTTGTTGTACGTCATCACATAAATCATGACACGACCAACACTCGAGGCGAATAAAAAAGAATGAGAGCACTTGGTAGCATGCCAAGGGCTTTAAATTTGACTGGTTCAACGCAACATTAACTCGCCCAGTTCTCAGTCGAAATTTTCCGTGTGAGCGTGTGTGTCTATCGAAGAATCCCCAAATGACGGGAATACCCAAGTACTAGTACCACTAACTACCACTAGTCAGTTAGCTACTTGTACAGGTAAGTGGCAGGGTTCTAGGGACTTGAGACCTTGCCAGCATACAAATCCGTGCAGCCCAAGCATAGGGAAAGGAGGTTGGTTAGTCAAAATCAAGGTCAAATGATGCGCCTGGGCCAGACCCGACAGCTTGGAGCCGAGTTGTATCCAAATCAAACCACTCCTTAAGCTGAGAGTCCCCCCCCCACTTATTCTGCCGCCGGGCGTTGCAAACTGCGCCGCGAATGTTCATTTGCAATCCCATAGGTACAAGTACTTACCGCTCATCTATTAAATCATGTACTTACATGTTCCATATGTACGGTGCTATACCATACCATCCCTATCATCGCACATGACAACGTGTTAACGGCCGAATGAATGAGGTCCAGTTGTTTCAACTAGGGTCTCTGCGTGTGTCCCATACTGCTTCAATGGCGAAGATGTGAATGCCGAGTCAAAGATCCCAGGACTTTGAAAGAGTAGACGGCAGCGAATAAAATCTGGAAACAATAATCGAGCTTGTAACCAATAGTAAGAGCTCCGAGCCGAGAGAGGTGTGTCTACTGAACAAGTAAACATGGTCAAAACAATAAGCATTGCCTCACAATGTGTATGTATGCATTGTACTTACAATACATGCATGCATGCATCTACTATTGTTGTGTCAGCACACACACAATACAAGACATCATAGAGTAATAGACGGTGCGTTAGAAGGCTCATCGGGCCGGGTGTTAGTGGCAAGCGAGCAAATTAACAAGCAGTACATTTTGCTCCTAGTCAATAACTTACCGGTCTCTTGACGAAGTTACATGGTAGTTGAACCAAAGAAACATCTTTTTCCCGTCGTGCTAGGAGGTCTTGTTAGGAAATTAAACTTTGCCGTGTCTCGGACCTCTTACCCAAGAAAACAACTTCCAGTCATTCCACTTCCGTACCAGGTCAGCATTGAAAGACACGGAACGCTTGAGATAAGGCATAACAGCAAGCAAGTGAGTACACACCATCAAGCAGCCGCGGTTACATGCATATATGCATGTCTAAAGGCACACACATGCTTTTTCTATGTGCTAAGTAACAGGGTCTCAGATGGACCGCATGGAATCACCAGTCGAAGCGGTGCTTGGTCCACTGCAAGGTTGCACTGATGCAGCTCACGAAATGCATGACGCTGAGGCTACTCGGTGACCATTCGCCTAATGTTCCATACTACCAACCGAGACCATGGAGGTGCGTAACAAAGCCGGCTCTCAGCCAGGCGGTCTAAGAATGCCGCTATCATGACCTGCTCCCATGTGCATACTTACATGCTGCTAGGTCAGAAGGTTGCAGTCGGTGTTGGAGAACTCGCAATCGACCTTGTAATCTTAACCATTCATCGTTAAGCTTCCAAAAGACCATGCTGCGCCTGTTGCAAGTCAGTAACACTTGTTCATTTTTCTACCCTAGAGCTACCAACCAGAGCTCATGATTTGTCCCGGGAATCTGGGTCAGGCCAGAAAGATGACAGTCCCAGCCCAACCGTCTGTCAACTGACCTATAAGAAGCCAGACAGGGATACAGGAGCGACCGTACCTTGTCGTCCGTTGCTTATCCCTTCCTTGTAAGTGTATGGAGATCGTCAATACTTTGATTTGGCGTAAGAGGAAAGAAAGGATTGAAAAAAGACAGGTAGCTAATAACAGTACTACCAATAGCAGTAGTAACATTATTATTTGTACTGGGGAAATGAGTAATCGGACCCCTATAAGCAGGTCTTGACCACGGAGTAGTGTATATGTCGCTTAATAATGGTTCGAGAGGGATAACCGTGTTTGTTGTATACGATTTCGGACAAGGTCGGGACTATGTACATACACTATGCGGCGGCAAAACGCGCAATCGAAAGGTAACATTCGCAAGTTTAAACGCCTAGTGGAACAGTGATGTCAGTTTCGTGGATACTTGGCAATAGTATGTCTATAAATCTGAACAATTTGAATTAATCATGTATCCCGAAACCATTCTATAAATGACGACCGAGAAAGAACGTTGGTACCACTAGACACGCTCGTTACCGAGGGAATTCAATTTGCTCGATAATATCATACTTTCATGCGAGAATTAAATCAGAAAATAAAGCTCGTTTTAATGAATGACTGAACATACCTCTTTATTCAAGGAGACCGCATGCGTAGCCCATATTGAATCCAAAATACACAGACAGAAAAGCTCCGAGACCAAAGCACACTGTGTGTTGACACCTAAAGTAGTAGTAGTAGTAACACTTGTATATTCAAGACAACATAAACGAACAAACCAGTAGGCAATTCCCACGAAGCAACACATGGGCTATATGCAATATTCAGCACTATATATACATCACATGCATGTTGTTTGGAATCGAAGCATGCAAACGTACTTACGTGCCAGGTCAACATGAACACCTATTGGTAGTTGGTGTGCAAAGCCGATGAAGGCAAAAGAAATCAACGCAAAAAGGCCGTTCGAGACGCTTCCATGTCGTTAACAAACTATTGGTGCATAGGAGCTGTAAATTGAAGATAAAAGTTTAATTAGATCTGTCAAAAAAAAAAAAGCCAAAGAAGGCTATGGGCGATATCACAGAGTTCTAATGGTCAGTCGTTTGAATCCTTCGTAGACGATTCCATATCGGGAGTTGAGCGCCGGCTGCGGTCAGTAAATGATGAGTCTTACTGAGAAACATCACCTTGCGTATTAATGGAGTCATGATAAGAGTCTGCATGTCAAAGAAAACTGGAAAAGGAAAGTTTATGCAAGTTATCACATGCGTTAATACGTATGGAGACGGCGATATTTCAAAATTCCAAAATTAATTGTTTCAAAGCAATCAATTTTATGTGTGCCCAAGTGGAGAGAAGTTCCATGAAATATATTCATTAAACCGGGATATGCAAAAACAGAATTTAAGTACTTTTCGGTTCTTGCCATTTGTGTTCTTCAATTAACACTGGCGATACATATCAACTATCGCCCACAACATATAATTGGACTACTACTAGTAGTACTACGGAGTAGTTTTGTGCGGTGGATCAAGCTGTGGCTCCCTAGTAGGCTAAAATGATGCTGAGTAAGCCAGTACCGTGTAATGCGACGCCCGGTATTACTTGTCATATTTTTCACCAAATTTTATCATTTTTTTCTCAGAGTATCCCATTCACTAAGCATGGACTTTCCTACATGTTTGTTTTGGGAGTCGAGTTTTGCAATTCCAGAAGAGGGGTCTGCCAGATTCTGTGTTTGACCCGTAGACAGACATAGTATTGATACGATAGGGGACGCCTTATTTTATTTAGCTTTCAGGAGCATTCGTAGCGTTTTGCTATAAAGGTCCGTTATGAGAAGCGCGTTGGATGGCACGCAACACAAAGCTTTTTTTCTAGTAACCCGTAGATGGTTAATTCATACTTGACATTAAGAGCGGTGAACACTTCGAAACCGTATCCCGAGGATGTTACAGAAGGCTGCATACCATGTAACAAAAGCATGCAACAATGCTTGTCGAGTTCTAGGAGCACCTGCAGGATGTGTTCTTCCGATACGGTGAAAGGCCTTTTGTCAATTATTCTCGTGATGAAGCCTCAAATCAATAGTACACACTGTACACATTTCTCTACACCGAGGCATATACAATACTATTAATTGTAGTATAAAAATGAGCCTACAGCGGATGGCAATATTTCGGGATACTTGGATTTGCTGATATATAGTGCTGTGATATTTCCCACCAAGTCAAAGGCGATTGTCGTACAGGTGGCCTAGAGGACCTTGTTTTTGGATTAGCGTTGTCAGATTGCTTGATTTGGCATAGGTCTGTGTAGCGTTTCCAGAGAAAGAAAGAAAGAAAACGGTATATTCGTGCGACATCGACCGATTTTAGGTTGTCAAGTACTGCATGGAGTGACCATCATACGTGAGTGCAGATATTCCGGTCATAAAAATAAGATAGTCTATAGCGTATCATTACCGACGGCTTTCGATGTCGCATTTGCAGGACTCGGGTTCCGTGGGCTACCGGCGACTCAACCGCGGTTTTTCTGGGTAGATCGTAGCAGGCGCTTTGGAGACTTCAATGAACCTATATTTCGAAACTATTAATTCTCATCTTGTTTTGCTGCTAACAAGAAAAAAAAGAAAAAAAAAGGGAGACTCGGAGAAAGGCAGAGGTGGGGCACAGAGTGTATCGGGTCTTGGGTAGTGAAATCGAAAAAAAAAAAGAAAAAAGAAAAAAAAAACACGAGCACAAATGGTCAGGGGAGAAAAGGCTGGAAGCGAAAAGGCCCATGCCGGGCAACGGGCTATATTTGAGCTGTTGAGCAATTACAAGAGATCAAAGCTTTCAATGTTCCATGAGCAAGTAGTCCCCATTATCCCCAAGGTGTGATACTTGTCCGACATGCTGCTTACTTACTTGAGTAAACATGAGCTAGAATCATGTAGTACTAGTATATGGATGGCCGGACATATGACCAATTTACAATCTATACATAAGCCAGTTAGCTTTTCTGATTCAATTTCTGTCTGCATTAGTTGTTGTTTGTGATTCCAAAAGGTCGGGTCTTATAATACAGTAACGAACCAACAATATGTGTCCAAGATAAGGGAAATGTACTTGAGTACTTGTAAGTAGTAATAATAGTAGTACTTCGCTTTTATAGTCATATGCAAGCAAGGTCCGAATCACAACTGAGTTTTGCGGGCTATACAAAGTTTGGCCGGTATTTTTGTGCTTACATATAGCCGGCGAGGGGCTCCAAATAAAACATGAGGATGAACTTTTGTAAGTACTCATGAACTCAACAGTAACTATGACGAACAGTAGCTGGGCCTAGAAAAGATGAACGAGCAGTGGATGAAGCAATGATGTAGCAAAGGCCATGGCACTCCACTTTTGATTCGTCGATACACAGAGAGAAGAGGCGAAGAAGGCATGTAGAGTACAGCCTAAAGTACAGCCTACCGATGTCAATGTTAAGAAGGAATGTTCAGTTGAAATGAAGGCATAATGTAGAAAGAAAGAGGCCATAATGCAGAAAGAAACAGGCCATAATACAGAAAGAAAGAGGGCAGAATGTAGAAGGGAAAATTCATATGAAAAGTATAGATAGAGGGTATAGCTCTAAGAGTAGAGAAACAAAAAGAAATAAATAGAAGATGACAATAAGGTAAGGCTGGCAAAAAGAAACAAGGAGGGAAGGAATGAAGGAAGGGGAAAGAGCGCACGTTTGAATTGTCCATTCCATAAACACTACTAGTACTAGTAATAGGAAATGGCAGCGGGAAGGGCAGTGGAATTTGGGGTCGGTGGAGAAATAATCAAAGCATGGCAAATGCATTTTTTGTTCACTTTCGAATTTGGTGAACCTGTAGTAACAGAAATAAGACTAGGTCCAAACTTTGAAGACGTACTCAAGTATGTACCTAGGTAGTATGTACTTACATTAATGTTGGTACATGTGATTCAGGTACAGAATAAGGTTCCAATGGGGATGGAATGGGCCATATTAAAGAAGCAAGCTACGTTGTACCTTGGCGTATCATCATTATCAATAGGTGGGCTTTTCTAGCTTTGGTACCTGCGGTAACGGTTTCTAATATGGGTGCGTCTCCATCCACAGATGGGCGGGTAGCGCCTTCCCTGGGCTTCTTTATGCGTAGCTACTAACCTAACAGGTCAGCCAATGCCGTTTCCGCATTCGCATTTGCTGTTGCTCTTGTAGAAGGATGAGTGGTTTCTATTCTATTCTACCATTTGTTCACCATTTTTCTCAACTAGCCAGTTAGATTTGTCGTTACTATTGTTGTTGTTGCTGTTGTTGTTCCTAACATGCCTGCCTGCTCTGTAGTATGTAAGCAGTTTGATGTACTTACTACTTGCTTTTGTAATGGATTGGCTATATACATTATATGTACTTGCTCTTTGTTCCTCCCGTTTCCACAGTTTCATCCTTTGCCTTTTTTCTTTTTTTTTTCCTCTTATTGTATTTTTCTGCCTTGTCTATTTTCTAAACCTTGATTCACTTCACTTCAATTCAATTTGCTTGTCCATTTCTTCTCCTTTTTAGTTTATTAAACTTTTTTCTTCTTTTCCTTTGTTTTTCTTTTCTGTCTTCCCTTCTTATTCCTTGATAGCTACCAGGTCTTCCCTGCTTGTATCCTCATATTTCCTCTAATTATTTTCGTTCTTTTTTCTATTTTTTTTTCTATTACACTTTTATTTGTTTTTCTCGGTATTTTTTCATTACCTTTTTTATTCCATTGCCTTGCATCTCACACACCCATCCAATAAGCCCATTTACACACCGCTGCAGTTGGTTTCCGGCTCTGCCAAATAAGGAACGTTGTTTTGTTGTGCTGTTGCTGTGCTCTGCCTTGCTGTGCTGTTCTTCGTTGTGCTTTACGTTTTGCTGTGTTTGCTTCTTGGCTGTCAGCTCTTAGCGACTGCGTAACGGCCCTTTTGAGTCTTCTTTTTTATGCCACTCTCACTCGCCGGCTATAGAACGAAACCTACCGAACAGAAGAAGCCTGCCGCGCACCCCCTTCTTAGCTTAAAACGCAGCAGCTACTTTGTTAACACACGCCCGTTTACTACACGCTTGTCTTCCCGCCAGCTTTCGCCCCCAGACCCAACGCCACACGAAAAAAAAAAAAAATCAAGTCAAGCTTAGTTTCTGCCCTTGTTTGTTCCATCTCTCAAGGTCCTGATTCCGCCTTCTTCTAGGTCTTGAAATAGAAACGACAAATCGAGTCCTAGTACCCAAGTCATCCACGGCAACCTCATCATAGACGACAAAAACGCCCACCTTTTCGTCTCCCTACTTTCAAGTCGTTGTCTCTGCCGGCCGTACTCCAAGTGTACACACTGCATTCCCGTATCTAGTGACCTCCTTCAACGCCATCACTGCCTCCTTGAGCTGCACTGTCGTGTTGAACAAATCTTGATGGTCTTTTCCTGCCATATGACGAACGCCGGGCAGAAAGAAAAAAAAGAGACCCCTGACAACTACCGACTGACTGGTGTTCAGCCGAGTATTATCAACGCTCAAGGCGACCAACTTTAGAGTTTAGTCTCACTTGGAAAGCCTTGACTTGTCCGCACTAAACAATACCTCTGAGTCCGTTTTTTTTTCTTTTTCTTTTTCTGGAATTGTCTCTCATCAAAATATTCGACCGCGATAGCTCGGCCGCACAATTTGGTCACATCGCCAGCCAATACAGACTAGCGCGCAGCTTCCAGCCTAACGAAGCCAACAGCCTTAGAAGCGCGCTCGACTTTTCGGTTCTTATTTTCTCGCCTTTTTTTTTCTGTCTTCAGCTCGAATAAAGCGCAAAGTTCTGTCGTTGGCTCCACACACTGGACCATAAACCTGCGGATAATTTGTTTCTACCGGCCTCGAATATCCAACCGCCAGCGCTCAAACGTCACTGTTCTCACCGCCTTGCGTGGTTTAGCCTTTTTTCGTTCTATTTCTGTCACAAACCATCTTAAGGTTGTTCTTTCGTGTAAGTGCAAAAATCTCTGAGGCATTTCGCAAGTGCTGCCATTGCTCTGTCAGTATTCATAACACCCCCCCCCCCCCC
>LKBB01000037.1:58722-86948 GCA_001513885.1 Thielaviopsis musarum
AAAAAAAAAAAAAAAAAAAAGCTGAACAAAAAAAGTCAATGACGATTCTCAACACTAAGAGACGACCTATAAAAACCTAAACAGAAGGAATTTGAACAATCAAGGCATCGAACAATTAAGGCAAGAAAAAAGAAGAAAAAAAATATATATATATAAAACCTCAAGAATAAAACCAAACGCCGCCGATAGAATGGGATGCCCAGAGAAGCTGCCAAAAGGTGGGTATTTTTTCGCCATTCAACGAGGATAATTTCAGTGGTGAAATCGGACAACCGCCTATGCTATTTCGCCTTTTAATACAAACCAACTAAAAAAAAAAAAAAAAAAAAAAAAAAAAAAAAAAAAAAAAAAAAAAAAAAAAAGACTTCACTTGTAGTCGCCTTTTCCGCGTTCTTTAAGACCCCCTTTAGCTTCAAACTTTATCCCATTCAATTATTCAATAGCATATCCACGATATATTCAACCATTGACGTGACTCTACTACGCAATTGTTTTCCACCCTCTCTTGAGTTGCAAGATGCGGTTTTTCTCTGTTGCACACCGTGATTCTATTATTATTTTTCCCTAGGTTAATACTTGCCCTTACCTGTAGTGCATACATAAAGCGGATCCACCCGCCTTGCGGACAAATTGTGAGTGAAGTGTCGGAATATCTTGGGGTGAATTTGAGCGAATCATTCCGACCTGGAGACCCATTTAATTGTCGCTATTTTAAGGCTCTTTTACGAGCAGCCCACTAACCCTACGTTTCGCAAAACAGTCGAGTGCCTATCTTTGATTGGCTAAGAAACTTAATTCTCATATGAATTAGCTTATCAAAATCAAACTCAAGTGAACTAACAAACAGGCCCAATACTGCCCATTACTTTTTAAGCATCCACTCCATAGTCACTCTGAATCTGCACCTTGATAGCTCCTGTCTTCGGGTCAGCCGCCGTCTTGAATGCCTCCACCGCGTCCTCAAGCTTGTAACGATGCGTCACCAGCTTATCCAGCTTAATCACGCCGCTTTCCACCAACCGGATAGCCCGGGGCCACGTGTTGCAGTAGCGGTACTGCAGCTGAATGTCGACTTCACGAGTACTCGCCCGCATGAACGGGATGTTGATCTCGTTCTTGCCCACTCCGATAATGAACACCTTGCCTCCAAACTTGGCCGCGTAAATCGCCGACGCAATCGACGGCTCAGCGCCCGTGCACTCCATCACCACGGCCGGCTCAATGCCGCCAAATGCCGCAACGATGCCCTTGGCGCTATTCTCGGCGCTCTGATTTGTCACCAGATGCGTCGTCACTTCCGGCACCAGCTCCTTGGCGAACTTGAGACGTCCGGCATCGATATCCGTAATGACAATGGGGCATGCACCCGCAGCCTTGACGCACAGAAGCGTAATCAGACCAATGGGACCGGCGCCACAGACCAGCACAGGGTCGCCCAGTGTGATACCCGCACGGCCCAGACCTGCCAGTGCCACGCTAAGCGGCTCCAACATGGAGCCCTCTTCATACGTCATGTTATCGATCTTGTGGCACCACATGGCGGGGTGGTTGACATAGCGGCGAAGCAGGCCGGGCACAGGCGGGGTTGACAGGAAAAGCACCTTGTCACAGCCATTGTAGCGGCCCGTGAGACACGGCTCACATTCGCCACAGATAATGTTGGGCTCAACGGCAACGCGGTCGCCGACCTTTAGCGACACGACTGACGGATGCACGGCAATCACCTGGCCGGCGCTCTCGTGACCCAGGATATGCTCGTCGGTGACAATCATTGGGCCGATGCAGCCGTGGTGCCAAAAGTGAACATCAGAGCCACAGATTCCAGTGCTCTTGATGGCAACGGTAACTTCACCCTCGCGCAGCTCGCTTCCGGCCGTGACGCTCTCCAGGCTTGGCTCGCATGGGTTCACCTTCAAGTCATGAGCGACATTGGTCCAGACGCCAATGTTGGGCTTGAAAGGCGACTTGACAGTCGAGCCGTTCCCGTTCAGACTCTCAGTTGCTATGGGGCTCATGGCGTTTAAATGTGACTGAGATTAAACAAGTATTGGAGTAAAAGTTGACGCAGTGACTGTGATGGTGACAAATTCAAAGCAAGTGAACAATAACAAATAAAAAACAAATAAAAAATAAACAGAGTTGGAGATATATTGGGGAAATATAGAGCAGAAACAAGAAGTAAGCACGCAGTTGGCAAGAAGGAAAAAGAAACGGTTAAGCTGTCTCCGCAAGTACCAGATCTTGCCTTGTCTTTTAAATGGCAGCCGCGATATGTGTTTCCACGATACTTCCGGCTCTTACCTGCGTTGTACTGATTATTTTTCTTCCTTCCACTTGGCTAACTGCTTTTCCCTCGGGTCGGCGCCTACTCATGCGTTTATTGAAACACGACCTGATCACGAGGACGAGTCCACAGAGCCGCGCCCATTGAGTTTCTGAGTCCGGCAAATATCAGCATTTATCCCCTCTCACGGCAGTATGAGTAGCGAGCGTTTTGTGAATTCAGCCGTAACAAGTTACATTCTTGGATTGGATCGCCAAAAAAAAAAAAGAAACGCAAAATATTTGTAAAAGTACCATTCCCGCATATGGTGTATAGCTAGGTACATCATTCTGCCGCACCAATCATAACACGTCGCATGCACTCGCTGATTTTTAACCCACCACCATCATTGCGACGGCGGGGTTCTGCAGCGACTCTGCGATAACTGTTAACTTAAAACGAATATGTTCAACGGGATATCTCAAACTACCCCTCCAAGCCGCATCAAGAGTGTCTGTAGTACTGCGCAGTAGACACAGTGGAATTGGGATTTCACATCATTCATGTCACATAAGTCACGTGGAGCTCACATTGATTGAAATATACTGCGTATGATTAAGTCTAGGTCTATTTTATTATACACTATAATGGTAATTCATTAGAAAAAAGGAAACAGAATGTAACACCAAACCAACTCCCATCGCCAATAACAACAAACAAATGCTCCTTCCGCATGCTTCCCGCTCCGTGTGACGTAGAAGCCAGCCATGCATCAACCAGACACAATTAATAGTAGAAATCCATGACCCGGGGTAATACCGGCCCACCAAAAGTCCAAGGCGCAAGGCCTCATGATATTAGAGCAAACAAACAAAGTCGGGTGTGCTTTAGCGGCAGACAACAGCCGAATCAGAAAGCAAACATCAGAAATGGAAGGAAAAGAAAAATGAGAGGAAACAAAAATGAACAAAAAAGGGGTATACGATGCGAAAAGGAAAAAAAAAAAAAAAAAAAAAAAAACTGGAACATGGCGAATAAAAGAAAAACCAATGTATGGATGCAAGATGCAAAATAAATGCAAGATATCAGCCACCAGGGGCTCGTTGAGCGTTGGTGGCGGTGGGCGAGATATGGGGAGTGGGTGGGCTGCTTGGAAAAAAAAAGCATGAAGAAAAGCGGTGGCAGACACGACTAGAGCAGAGCAGACAGAGCAACAGTTGCTGAGAAAAAGGTTGGGAGTTGGTCGTATATCGAGATGCAGACTGAGCAAGCGAGCCAAGAACCAGGCTCTCAAGCACGTCGGCTCTAATCCCATGTCAGTTCTCGCAAGCGCAAGCTTGTTAAGCTCGTGTTGTCAAGGCGTAGGGTCCTTTTGGCAATGTTCGTATTATGTATGTCCTGATGCCAGACCGTATTTTTGTGTGGATGTGGGGGGGGGATGGCGTTTATGGCTGCTATTTGTTTTTGTTGTTTATTCGTTTTTCGTGTAATTTCGTGAATTTCAGACAGATGCTCAGTAATATGAGCTTCACATCATACGGACAACGACGTCTCCGCGGCAAATGCCGTAAGAGCAGCACGCCTCTTGCGGGGCCATGCCATTGAGAATCAAGTCACGGATATACTATAACAGCCAATCATGTTAGTTAGGGGTTGCCTCAAGCACTGAAATAGAGTAGAGATCCTGAGAGATCGACAGGGATGGAGCATATTGAGTCCCGAATGGGAAGGGGGAGAATGGTGGATGTATTGAATAAACGTACGTCAGGGCAAACTATGGGGCTCGCAGCAACCGTGGACGCAGACGCAAGCATCAGCATGGCGGTGGAGAAGACAGAAGTGATCTGCATTTTGGTGATGATGTATTTGTGGTTGTTTGGTTGGGAGATGGTGGTTTGTTCTGTGTAGAGTTGAATATTTTTGAACCCAATGTGTGTGTGTGTGTTTTTTTTTTTGGCTCGGCAAAAGAAAAAGACAAGATGGAAGTCGGATATAAAAGTAGAAAGAAAACACACAAAAGAGCACGGTAGAAATAACTTTGCTACTCAGTAAAGAGCACAGAAAATAAACAAAACTTGGAATGCAAAAGACGAGAATCGACAGAGTGAATAAAGAAGAGGGAGAAGAAGAGCAAGTCGATAAACGAATAAGTGCGCACACAGAGAAGAAAGAAAAGAAAGAAGAAGAAGAAGAAGAAATCCCAGACGGGGGAACCGGTGAACTTGAAGGGGAAGACACCATCTACTTGTACTTGCTTGAAAACGCCGTTGCAAACGCAGGACGGAGGGGGGGGGATAAAGGGAAAGCACAGGAAATCGCTGTAGCCTTGTACCCTGTTAGTGAATAATGGTAATGGTAATAGTAGTGGTAAAGGTAATGGTAACCATTTTTGGGTAACTGCCATCTTAGCTTTGTTCCGGGCCTGGTCACGGCATGGGCGTGGGCGTTAGTTTGGAAGGGACCTATTTGGTGTTGCCGCGTCCACCTTTTTTCTGCCACCGCAGTAAGTCGTTTGTTTCTATGGACTTCTTTCTCCCTGCGTTTCCTTTTTCTTCTTCTTTCTTCGTTTCCTGTTTTCTTCTTCTTCTTCTTCCTACCTCATCTTCTTCCTACTTAATCTTCTTCCTACTTAATCTTCTTCCTACTTCATCCACCACATCCCCAGCCCTTTGGCTTTCATTTTTTTTTATCAGTATCCTCATTCTGCCTCCTCCACCATCCACCTTATGGCTATTCTTTCCCACCTTGGTATCGTTTGTCTTCATGGTTTCGTCCGGCTCATCTTCTCTTGCTCTGGACGACCCAACACAGCTCATAAAAGGCTACGATCAGCTATACTGCGAGTATAGAGCAACGTCCAGGGGTTGTGAAGTCCTATTCCGGGCCGGGGTCGAACTTTGCCAAGAACAGGCATTAGAACACCAAGCACGCCCGGCTTTCCTGTTTGTTTCCTGTGCTTGAGGCCCTACAAGGCATCATCAACAGCAATGACCAATTGCATCATGAAAAAAAAATCAAGTCTCGTACCAAAGCTGATTGTCAAGTTTCGCCTGCCTTACTCGATAACATGATGGAGAACAACAGAAAAAGGAGAGTCGTGTTGAAGTCGGAGGACCCCGGTTCGGCGTGGGTCTTGCTTCATCTATCGTTTGCTAACTTCTCTAGTTTTGCATTTTGGATCATCATTCTATGACGGGCTATTATTATTATTATTGCTTTTGGTCGCCATGGACAAGGGCTTGGTCGGGGAGGCAAAAGAGGAACGAGAAGCGTCTGCCTCGGCCTTGTCATTTGGGGGTCATGGCTTCAGTTCAGGAGCAAATCCGTCCCCTTGCCCTACCAACCGCAAGTAAGTACTAGTACCTTGTCCAGTCCTGGCATGACATGCTTCCAGGGAACAACAAAAAAAAAAGGCCGCCTATAGACAGCCATGGAATTAAGGAATACGCACTGCACAATACATGTTGCACAAATATCACGTACCAGCCTCAGTGTGTTGATACTGCTGTCGATAACGATTTTTGCTGTCTACGATCAAAACACGCCAAACAAGAACTCACATCCTCTTACTATCAATCAATCACTATTCTCCGGCCATCTTGACGAATTTTCATGCGCGTGTTAGCGGCGTCGTGTCGGATGCATGCACTATACGACTTTGTAGGTGGTAGTATATGCACCAGATCAAAAGCAAAGCACGGCGTTCATATCAGTGCACAGTTTCACCGGCCATGTAAGTTCCCGGTTACGGAAAGAGGACACTCACCATTTTTTTTATTCACATGCGAAAGGTCTATATGAATGTTCAGGGCCGAGAGATACACATTCTCCAAAACTGGCCCGTAAGCGGTTTCTGTTACTTCTATGCGTGCTCGGCAAGAAAAGCTTTGCTGTTTCGACTCCCTCCGGTATTTCCTTGTTCCCCTGTAGTTTGTTCTATTCTTATCCTTCTTTTGCGTCTTTTCTTTTTTTTTTCTCCGTCCTTCCTTATTTTCCGTCTTTCCTCCTTACCGTCTTCCCTCTTTTTTTCTTCTTTTGCTTCTTACGAGAACGGGCCAATACCGCCCTGGCCAAAGACTGCTCACTTACATACCATGCAAGTCTCAAATTCTATTTGTTTCAAATTCTTGCGCATTTCCTTTTTTTTTTTTTTTTTCCTTTGAGTTTTCTGGATTTAGCTTGAAAATTGTAATGAAGCACTGACAACTTTGGGGGCCCATGCGACTGACGTCAATTGGAGCTGCTCACAGTGAAGCAGAGGAAGAAGATGAAGAAGAAGAAGAGGAAGAAGAAGAAGAGGAGGAAGAAGAAGAAGAAGAGGAAGAGGAAGAAGAAGAAAAAGAAGAAGAAAAAGGATGTGCAATAACAAGCAATCAATAAACTCATCCGTCATGCTTGCCTTACTTGTATACCGGCTCAACGGCTCTTGGCTCTTCTTTAGAAAGACTGGTAAGGGTCCAAGCTTGTTCCCTGTCACTTTGCTTGTTCTTCTTTATTCCTATCGGGCTTTCCTGGGTTGGGGTTTAGAGCCAGTCAAGTGAGATTTGATGAAATCCAAGATTCATACCTTCTCCTTTTCCCTTTTCTCCCTCTTGAGCAAAGTCGAACCGTAGCGTGTTTGCCCATCTCTTGACGTTTCGCAAGAGAAAATTGATTGGAGCGGGTTGTGGTACTACTCTGTACATACCTGTGGTACGTAATGAGCGGAGCTTCAGGTGAGATTTATGCCTTTACTGTGTACATTGACATGGTTGTCAAGCCGTCTTCATAGCCGAATAACCCTAGAGTTCACTTTGTCAAACCCTAAGGGCATTACACAGACAACATGTCCGTACATATTAAGGAGTTGAAGACTTTGAAAAGGTTATAATGTTTTAGTAAGTGAAGAAAAAAAGAAATATGTATAAAAAAAAAGGAAAACCCGCCAGTACTAAGCAGAATAAAAGACCACACAAAAGAGAAAAAAAAAGTAAGCTTTGACAGGGAATAACTCCAAAAAAAAGATTCAAGGAAATGCAAAACGTAAAGGACAAAAAGCAGGTTGAAGTATTTGTTGTTCCGCCTTGGTGCAAGACGTAAAACACAACCGATGTGCAAAGGAAGATAGTGAAGAAAAAAAAAGAAGAGAAAAAAGAAACAAGGCTGTAATGGAATAGAACGAGACCGAAGAAAAGGATAACCAAGCAGAACGAGGAATTCAGGCGGAAATGTGAAGAAAGAAAACAGAAACCCATCCAAAGTTTGAGTAAATGCTCGACATGCAGCTTTCATTTGTTTTTTTTGCTCAAGCCCTCGTAATTCTGTCTTCCTTTCCATCACTCCTTTTCTTGCTAGGAGAGTTGTTGTTTATTCGCAGGTTGATTGTTTTGTTGTTGGCATAAAACAAATTTATCATATTAACAAACGAAAAAAAAAAGATGAGGGGTATAAAATCAGGTGGAAGAACTGAAGGCAAAAAAAAAAAGACAGGGCTAACAAACACCATGAGACAGAGGCAAGGACAGCGGCGGACATTATCATCAGAAGTCGTCGGATGGGTATAGACAAAGAGAGACACAGTGGAAGAAGCAGACAGCAAAAGGCTTACAGGCCCTTGAACGTCCGGAACGACGACGTCGACTGCATGTCCGGCTCGGGCGTCGTGGCCTTGCTAATATCCGACTTGAGCGACGTCGACATGCGGCTGCCAATGCTGCTGCTGCTCAGCGAATTCGCCCGGCTCGACTCGCTCGGAGGCGCCGCCGCAATAGCCTTGGGCGTTGGCTGGCCAGGCTTGCGCACCGTCTGCAGGTACGTCGACGGCATGTATCCCATGCGGCCATCACGCGACCGGCAGCGCCACCACTCGCTTGCATTGCCAAAAGGATCCGTCTTGGACAGCACGGCCACAATATCGCCCTTGCGCACTTCCAGGTCCACGCCGGCAACGGCACCCTCGGTACCGCCGCTCTTGGCGGCAACAAAGTCGTACAGCACGCGGCAGAACTCTAGTTGCGAGGCGTCAACAGGGCCGGGAGAAGAGGACGACGAAGATGAAGATTCGGGCGCAGGTTGGGCGGCGTGGGCCATCAAAGAGCCCTCAGTCATGGCGCTGCGCTTGCGCTCTTCCTTTTCGGCAATGGACTTGATAAGCTTGTTCATCAGGAACGGCAGGCCAAAGGCCGCCAGCATAAAGAACATGAGCGGCTTGCGGCTGGCGCGCGCGGGACCCGAACCACTTGCTCCGCCACGGCCCTCAAAGCGGGCAAACGCAGCAGGCGTCAGCGACATAGCATCGGCGGGGAGCGGGCGGCCGGTGAGCTTGGCAAACAGCGTCTTGACCCAGCGCACAATGGCGAAAACACCCAGAACCGAGCCCAGAGTGTCGCGCAGGTTGCTGAACTGCTGGGCGACGGAGATCATGGCGAAGAAGCTCGAGTGCGTGGCCATATAAGTGCTCTCCAGCATCTGGGCAAAGCCGCCAAAGGCGCCGACAATTCCCTCGAGCATCTGAAAGGTAGCCTGAGTGCTCTGATTGAAGCGGTTTGTCAAGCTGTTGGGGTCGTTGGGGTTCGGCATGCCGCCGGGCATTCCGTTACCGTACATGCCACCGGAGCCGTACATGCCGCCTCCATAACCGCCGTATCCGCTACCGTACATGCCGCCGCCGTAGCCGCCGCCGCCGTAGCTACCAAAGCGGTTGTAAGGAGACTGGTAGGGCGACTGGTAGCCGGTATTGTAGGGCGAGTATGGGGTAGCGGCGTTCATGCCTATCCGGCTGTAGGCGGCGGCATTCTGGTTGACCGAGGCGGCGAGCGAGGCTGGTCTTTCCGGAAGCTGGGGGGCGTCTGCGGAGGGAGTAGTAGTAACGACGGCGGAAGACATGGTGGAAATCGGACCTGGGAGATTCAGTCAGTCAGCCAGTGTTGGCGATATGGGGGAGTGTAGGGGCCGGACGCGTTGAGATAGCAAAGCGGAATTCAGATTGAAGGCCGAAATTAAAACGTACCACTGACAGAGGTCGCGCCGCTAAGTTCCCAAGGTTTTGGCGGAGATGCCATACGAAAATGTGCGCCTCAAAGATTTGGGGTCTCGGCCAGCAGTAGAAGACGGTCTTCAGGATTTGGCTGGATATTGCTTAATTCAATGTCGGGGTTTTGACCTGAGTTGGGTTGGGTTGGGTTGGGTTAAGCCGATCAAAAAAGTCGCGACTTTAATGAAGTCCAGACGGGCGGGTCAATTGGATTGTTGGCTTTGTGTATGTAATTTGTTTGCCTGTCGAAATAAAAGGCTGGGAGAATTGATGAAGCGCTGGCCCCAGAAGCCCAAACTCTGCACAAGAAAGGCACAAAGTTTCACGTTGGAGGAAAAATAAGATCAATCGCGGATTCGGAGTCGCGACCAGATAATAAAAAGAATCTGGCAATCAAATCAATGTGACTTGTTTCTTGGAGTTCTCGTAGTGTGCCGGTATCTAGCGTCTGGTGATGGCAAATAATCAAACCAAAAAAAAAAGACGCAGCCGTGGAAAAAAAAAAAAAAAAAAAAAAAGGGAAAAAGGCGGAAATCGAAGTGGCGTCAATCAGCAAGGCAAGGCGCAGATTAAGGAGGGCCAAATGAAAAGACCAAGTCGTGATGAACGAAGCGAAAAGGATTAAAAGAAGAAAAGAGAGACGAAGAGTTTGGCAGTTAAAGATGAATATCGCGACCGAAAAAGAAGAAAAAAAAAGTAATTAATAATAGAAAATGAAAAGAGGAAAAAAAAATAAATAATAAAACACCCCCCCAAAAAAAAAAGAACGTATGACAAGACAGCGACAAAGTTTACTGCAGACGCATAGAAAAGATCAACAAAACGACACCAACAAAAAGAAAAAGAAAAAAAAAAAAAAAGCCACAGAGAGGTTAAAAAAACTAACAGAAGCAAGGTTTGGACAAATAACCGCGAATTATTAGGCGGGCCTTGGTCTACCTCGGCAGCGTTCAGGGCCCACTGAGAAAAAGCAAACAAGCCTGCAAGAAACCCTTGTTATTTGTTTCTTTGATTTTCTACAGTGTACTCCGTACTTAATCTTTGGAGAGGCTGACCCTCTTTTTCGCTCCTCTCGCAAAACGATTTTGGGGTTTGTGGCATACAGTACACTACAGTGCATACGGCACTGTATGGATAGTCTCCCGCTTTAAGTCATGCCCTCTTCCATGGCTTTATTACTTGTACTCTGTGCACTTTTTCACATGCCGAGGATTTAACGTCGGTTCGGTAGTAGAAGAAAAAAAAAGGTTAATTGTCACTTTCTTACGTAGTCTGCTGCCATGTGGATTCTCAATTTAGCTTCTTTAAGACATCAAAGTTGCCGTCCATCTGACACTTCCCCGCCTTTACGCAGTCTGTCTCTCACTTCAGACTAGCATACGGCTCATTCTCCTTGATATACTCCTCCCACGTCGTCAGCTTATCCTTGACAAACTTGTGCGTCGGAGCCAGACTCTCGCCGCCATAGTATCCAAAGTCATTCAGCAGCCGCATGTTCTCGTACATCTCCAGCGGCGCCGGCATGCCCGACTTGGTCAGCACGTCAATGTACGCGTCCTTGGGCACTTCGGCATACGCTGCTGTAGCACCGGCCTGCGGAAACGTCGTCTTGAACGTTGCCAGAATGTCGCTCAGCGTGACGTAGTCGGTGGCGCCCAGAATCTGCTTGCCCAGCAGCTGCTCGCGGTTCTGCACAATGGCCTTGATGAACTTGCCCGTGTCTTGGCGCGCAGCTAGCAGCGGAACTGGCGATGATGCCGGCACCGGCATGGCGAGGGTCCAGGTGCCAGACGGGTTCTTGTTGGTCAACATGCCCGAGCCAAAGTTGGACATGTAGAAGCCCGGCAGGAAAAAGGTGGCGGGAATGCCGATCGAGCGGATGTAGTCTTCGACTTGAGCTTTGCCGTCAAAGTGGTCTACGTGGGAGAGGGCGCCGTTTGACACTACGTAGGAAATAGGAGAGAAGGGTTAGCAAGGACTGCTTGGAGAGCTAAGAAAAAAAGTAGCACGGGAAATCCAACAACTCACGCTTGGTCACATTCTTTAGCGACGACCAGATGTAGTGCTCGACGCCGGCCTCCTTGGCGGCATCAGCCATGGCCTTGCCAATAGCTATATCCTTGTCTTTGTTCTGGATACTCGGATCCCAGTAGTTGGTCACGGCAAAGACAGTGTGAGCGCCCGTCATGGCCTTGAGAACGGAGGATTTGTCGTGCACATCAGCCTAGGAGGGGTTAGCGATGGAGGAATAAGAGAGCGGTGCTGTGGAAAAGAAAAGGGTGGTGTTATAGAAAGGGAGGGTGTTGTTATGGAAAATAGAGTCAATTAGACGTACAGCCACAACTTCAACGCCGCGGGCTGCAAGTTTCTTGCTGTTTTCCCGGTTGACGTCGCGGGTGACGCCGCGGACTTGCCAGCTTTTGCTGAGCGAGCCATCGTCGAGGAAGGCATCAACAACAGAGCCGCCCTGCGCTCCGGTGGCACCAAAGACTGTAATGATTCTTTTGGACATTTTTTTTCGGGTCTGCCTGATTGTGAATAGTGTTGATGATGAGTGCGTGGTGGTGAGATGCCAACAAAATCGAGCTGCCCTGGAAGTTGGCAGAAAGTGCTGCTTATATACAACAAAAAAACGCCCAATCTGACACTCAAACACGGCAACTCGCTGGTGGTATTTCTAAGCAAGTTCTTTTTTTTTTTTGCCAAGGGAAACTTCCTTTCTTATTTCCAATGCTACCAATGTTTTCTTCGTTCTTTCCTGCAGACCAGGCGGTAAGACGGCCAACGTAAAGCAGCAGCTTCCTGTAAATTTCTTAAGCAGCAGCTTCCCGTAAACTTCTTAAGGAGCAGCTTACTCTAACTTTATTAAGCAGCTTGCTTTCCCGCTCAAGATAAACGCAAAGGCCCGAAAGTTTCTGAGTGGCGGGACGCAAAAACGCAAAAACGCAAAAGCGCAAAACGCAAAAAACTATGCAATCGACCTGTTTGTAATCCATACGCAGTTCTCACATTCCAAGCATTGTCCTACAGTATAATTTCTATTTTATTGTTTGTATCCATCATGTGCCCTTGCGAGCCGATTTCCGATGCGCCGAGCTCGATTGGTAATCATCGGCGTCATCATCATCCTCTCCATCTGTTTCTACGTCCTTTTCTTTCGCTGCCGCCTTATTCTTACCGCGTTTCCGCTTTCCGCCACCCACTGGCTCCGCGGCGTCAGCCCCTTCAGTCTCCTCCACCGCTACAACCACTTCGCCCCTTGCCGCTTGCCGCAGCCGATCCACCGCTTTAGCCATGCGCTTACTTCCCTTGATCTTCTGCCGCGGCGCAAACGCATCTAGCGTGCCGGCCCCAACTCCGCCCTGGAAGTACTTTGTAATGTTCGCCTGCGTGCCCTCTCGGTCGCGCTTGTTCATGTCGCGAATCACCGGCACAAGGACTTCATCCGTGCGCTCCTGGCTCCAACCGACAGTGCTCATGAGGAAGCGGCGCAGGCCTTCCAGGTCGGGCTGGCCCCATTGAAAGGCCTCGGTCGAGCTGTCGACTTCCGGCCGGATGTACGCCATGTGCACGACAGAGCTGGGAAAGCTCTCGGGCAGAAACAGCTTGGTGCCTTGCGCCTTGCGGAATTTGTGCCGGAAGACAGATGCCGAGTCGGCTGAGATGGGACGCCCGTGCATCTGAACGTCTTCCCACCACTGCTTGAACTGCCTCAGGCCGTCTTTTCCGGGAAACTCGGAGAGAATCTCGACGGCCGTGACCGGCCCTACACCCGCTAGTCCTTCTGTGTAGTCTGATCCAAGAAGCTGTGCCAAGGCAATAAGTCCGTCTCGATCCAGCGACATCTCGCGCTCTAGATCTGCAGCAATGTAGCACTCGACAAACTTATTCGTGCTAAACATATTCTTGTAAATGCGCGTCCCGCCAAACAGAAACGTATCCGAATCATCCGTGATAACTCCGTCTACCAGCCCCAGCCTCACCAGTTCCGCACACTGCGCCTCAGCCTCCATCGGCGCCGTGATAAACGGAATGCCAAACAGCCGCAGGAGCGCCTGGCACTCAATGGCCATTGAATCCGTGACCTCGTCAGCATCGCGGCGGTACCGGCGCTGCTGGTCACGCAGCTGGCGCAGCTCGGCGTCCATGGCCGCGTGGCTGGTGTTTTCGGGTCGGTTGCGCAGTTCGTTGGTGAATCGGGCGTGTTCTTCGACTTCTTCGGCGAGTTGCATGAGGAGCTGGTCGTCTTCCATGTCAATCAGATCGTCATTGTGGTTGGCAGAAGCGGTGGCAGCGTCGTCGTCCGAGTGGGCGTGGTCGCCAAAAAGCTCTTCATCGTCGATTTCAAACTCGACAGGTTGTTCGGGCTCGGCTGTCGTCGTAGTTGTAGGGGCCATGACATCTTCGAATTCCATTTCGGGAGAGTCTTCTTTGGCAGTCGATACGTAGTTTGTAGTTTCGGGGACAGCCACGTCCTCGAATTCCGGCTCGGGAGATTCACCAAGCCTACTCATTGGGACAGGCTGCGCCGACGCCGTCTTTAACAATGATTGCGCCACAATGGAAGCAGCCGCAGCCCCATTGGGCTGACCTCTAGGATTGCAAGGCTCGGTGATGATCTCGACGTCGTTATCACTGTCGTCATCAATCTCAATAGCCTCCCTGCGCTGTGACGGCTGGGACTGCCGAAAGGCCGCCTTTTCTGCCGCCGCAAACGCTCTGTTTCGCTCATTCTGTTCAATCTGGGCCTTCTGCTGCTTCTTGAGCGACTCGACAATGTCTGTTTTATCCGTCATCCACGGCGGAAGCTCATTATTTGGCATTTTGTCCTCGGCGGTTGGCTCTTTGTTCTCGGCGGTTGACTCGGGGATGAAACCGCCGCCAGTCATGTCGACCTCGTCTTCTAGGCTTGGCCGCGTATTTTGAGGCGCCTTATTTGTAATGCTCCAGTCGAGCTTTGGAAACGGTAACGGGCCGTCAAAGCCACTTGTAGATATCGTGGGCAAAACTGGCGCCAGAGCCCCCGCAAATGTTCCCTTTCGAGACATAGCTAGAGCAGCCTGAAAATCCACGTCGCTATCGCTATCGTCGTCGGTTCCTTGGTCGGGCATTTCTTTGGTATGGGGGTTCTTGACTTCGGCGTTCGCTCGGCGGTTGATTGAGCTGAGATTGAACTTTGCTGATCTGACGCTGTTTGCCGGTAGCACGGCCTTTTGTTTCCACTGTGGCTTTTCGGCGTCGAGTTCGTCGAGTTCCGAGTTGTAGTCGTCGAGCTGGTCGCGCGTGTGTTTTCGCTGGGATTCAAGCGAGAGGGCAATGGCAAGGTCAATCTCGTCCTGCTCCGTCTGGGCAGCTGTTACAAAGTCTGCTTCATCTTCGATCAAGTCATCGCCACCAACGAACATAGCATCGTCGTCGTCGTCAAGTTTCTGTTGTCGTGCCCGTGCTTCCAGCGCCCGAGTCTTTGGCAGGCGATTCAGCCCCTCGATGGGAACATCCTCAAAGTCTTCTTCTTCATCCTCGTCGTACTTTTCGTTTTGGGTCTCAAACTCAAAGGTAATGGCGTCGACGTCAATCGGCTTGTGGGCTTTACCTAGGTCGCGGTCTCTGTTGACAACACCCAAAGCCCAGCCGCCCTCAGCGCTGTCGTTTTTGACTAGAATATATTCTCTGTTCATGTCTCCAGCAATGCGACCCCCGCCGTTGATGGTCAGATCCAAGCCAGTCATGCCGAGCTCCTTCATCAGTCTCTGCGTGAGATTGTTGCGCTCTTTGACTCGCTCGACTTGGAACCTGGAAAAGTCCATTCGATTGGGAAACATGGCTTCCAGTTGCTCCTTGTCAAGACCCATTCTCAGACGACTGCGCAGTCGCGCTGCGTTCAAAATATAGTACCGATCGGCCGGTGGCAAACTCTGGAAAAAGTCGCCGTCAAAGTCGATGTTGCTAAAGTCGTACAGGTTGATGTCTTCGCCGGCGTTGAATTGTCGAGCATATTCTTCCAGTTCTGTGGCACTCATAATTCGAGGATCTTGCGGGTTCGCATTGGCCCCGATGCCGCCATCGAGGTCTGGCAAATGGTACGGATCTTGCTTGACGAATTTTCGCTTGGCTTCACGTTCCTGTTGCGACATGCCGAGCTCGTCCACATAGACAGCATCCGTTACATCAGTTAAGGTGTCCGGCACATATTCCTCTTCGGTCTGTTTCTGACGCGCCCGCCGCTGACGCTCAGCCTCTTCATTTGCGAATCGCTGCATCTGCACAGCGAGCAACTTGCTTGCCGTCCGCGACGCATCTTCGCGGCGCCCTTCTCTGCGTTGCCGCCGATTCTGGATGGTCTGTCTCTTGAGTGCTGGAACCCCGCCGTCAAACACAAACACGGGCAGAATTCCAAACCACAGGAGCTTGCAGATGCGCCGGAAGAAGCCAACGACGTGAGAGCTTCGAAGCGCGTTTCCATCGTTGTCGCGCACGGCTTTGAGGAACTGGTAAATCCAGATGGAGGCGTCGACGGCGAGGCGTTTTCGGTTCAGTGTTGCAATGTTTGTTGGCCGCGCGCAAGGCTGCAACACCTGCCAGAGTCCGGTAACACCCATGACGTCAATTCACAGTCTCAAAATAGGCGAGTAAATGTCACTTGAAATCCATTGGCAGAGGCTGGGTTGAAAAGGATTAAGAAAAAATAGCCAAGTTATAAGGGTCAATATATGGTGTATTAATGTGAGCAAAAGAAAAAAGAATGGCTTACAAAAAGATAAACAACTCGAAAGTGATTACAAGAATTTAGGCAGGCAATTTCTCAATGCGTAAAACTAGGTTGTCCAAGAAAAACACAACCCTATAAGCAACCCTATACGTCATGAGTTAACCCATGCTCCATGTCGCTTGTGTCACACTAAACATTAAAAAAAAAAAAAAAAAAANCGCTCTGTGGCTTGACTAAGGGGGAGCAGACGGGACCCCGTATTTTCCACAGGCTATGGTCGTATGTGTCTATGGAGTCAGAATAATCAGATCATAAAGGTCAACCCTACCAAAAAACTCAAATTTTCATGTCACTAGGACGCATTAAATGTACAGAGTAGTCAAGCTGTTCTGGTTTGATAGGGAGCCCAAGACTCTCAAAAAGATTACTATTAGCTTCACTTCTTTATATGAATACTTTTAATTTCTTTATCAATCTTTGTTATAACAAATACACACTAAAGTATAATATCTAAGAGCGCTCTTTCTTATTATAGCAAACGCAACTATTATAAGTAGAAAGATACCTTTGAACTAGACTCACTTATACTCCGTATACATAGAATGCTTGTATATTATAATAGCCAGGATGGTATCACTTTTGAGGAATTTATCACTGTGTGCTATAAGTAGTATAGCTTGAGAACGCTTAAGTCTTAGTGTTACATAGTTATCTAGCTTTCGCCTAGTGTAACAATGGCAAACAAAATGCTATTACGTCTGCTATAGAAATATACAAAGTACTTTTAAATGCCCCTATCTTTCTAGAAATTATCATTTGCTTGACTTCCAAGAGGCTTTAAAGAAAGCGGCCCTTCACTTCTTTCAGCTCTTTTCTGCCAATTTCTTTTCTTTTCCTCTTTAACTATAATAGTCCATATATCAGAGTTTGCCGATTTTGTCTGCGGATTCCCTAAGAAGTATTTCATGCAGAGCTTGCTGTGGATGGCGTGGCCTCTATCAAGGACAAGAAATCATCTTGTGCCATCCTGGTCATGGGCTTTACTCTAAGTTTGAGGATTCGAGTTTTGTAACTATGAATATACTAGGGTTTGAATTTGCAGGTGTGGAGATAAATACATGTGTATAGACGTACAAACTTCTCGATTTATAAGATGGAAGTATATTAAAATAATAACCGAAATGTAGAGTTAGTCGCAAGTGTACAGTTCATCCGTCCAGTGAAGCCGCACTCTAAGCGGGCCCGCTGCCACTCATCCGTCTTCCGAGCCCCGAGGAGCCCTGCCAATAGCGTCTACATCGGTACCACCGCTGCCCCCTCGAGGTTCCAGCTCCCCCACTCGTTGTTCTGCGCCTGAGCAGAAACAGATAACAGATTCTGCCAGAAAAAAAAAAAAAAAGCTTAGCAGAACCACGGAAGATCAAAGTTCTCCTCACGGGAAAAGCGATCATACTTGGCCTTCTTGCCCACACCACGCTTAGCAAAAGCCTTCCAGATCAAGCATCTGTTGGCACCCCACGTCAGTGCACGGTCAGCGTCAATAATGGCATTGCGGCCGGAGACAAAGTCAGGGTTGCATGGCTGCAGGGCCATGGCATCCATGACAAGCTTAATGGCCAGGAACTTGCCGTCAGTGGGGACGCCTTTCTTGAAGACGGGAGCGTCGCCGGCAGGGTGGCCATACTTGTCAATCAGGCTCCAGAGAATCTCGTACAGAATGGTGCCCCAGACAGTACCGACAGAATGCTCACGGAAGGTCATCTCGTTGACAACCTTGTAGGTGTGTAGGGGTTGGTGGCCAAGCTGGTCGAGTATGGGTAGGCACGGATACCCTTGGGGTCGTTGTTAACCCACGAGGCCATGGTATAGTCAGTGTCGTGAGTGTCGGTCTTCTTGACCTTCAAGGAAATGGCCATGAAATCACTCCAACCCTCGCCCATGCCACGACTCTCATCATAGACCAGACAGCGGGCATTGGCAGGGCCGCCAGTCAGACGCCCAGACACGCCATGAGTGTACTCATGGACGACGGTTGAAGCGTCAAAGGAAGAGTCGCGGTGGGGAGTGGATTTGGTCCAGATAAAGGTACGCATATAGGGCCGCTGACCATCTGGGGGCGAGGCAAAGTAGGCATTGTTGGTGCCTGAGCCATCTTGAGCAAAGAGCAAAACCTCATCCATATCCAGGCCACCCTTGCCAAAGTTGTTGGCCTGGAAGTTGCCAGCCTTCTCGGTAAAACCCAGGGTGTAAAAAAGGTCATGCAGCTTGTTGGAGGTGTAGAACAGCTGCGTAATGGAGGCGTTGAGGTAGTCCTTGGGGTTTTCCATTGAGGTGCTGTACTGGTAGTTGAAGACACGGCTCGGTTCGTTTGGGCGGTAGTTTTTCGTCCAGTCGCCAACGTCGAACTCAATATGATCATACTTGTCTCTGGGGTTTGTGCTCGCTGGGTTATCCTCAGCAATAGCATTGTTGCCGCGAGTCTCGGTGTAGGTGTAGGTTCCATTGCCTTGCCATGTGGCAGGGCTGTTGGAGTTCCAGGGATCAACCTCAATAGCACGGTTGCCATCTTCAGGAGTCCAAACGCCCCAGGGGTAGACATTGTACTCAGCAAGATCACTGACATAGTCAACAACGCCGTGGATCTTGGTGTTGGTGGCAGCATCAACATAAGACAGTAGCCAGTTCTCCACAACATTGGTTTCAATTCTCCATGTCAGAGAAAGGCCACCACTCTCATTCTGGATGTAGACAAGCTTGGCTTTGGGATCAGTCTCAGCGCCACTCGTGCCCTTGATGGTGTAGAGGTCACTGTCCTGCTCAGACTTTTCAGCAACAAGCTTGGTAGAGGTGATGGGTAGATTCAGAGTCTTGATGGCACCAGTGGCAGCAACCTCGGGCGTCGAAGCGGCACGGCGGCTCAGCTTGGGAATCACGCCCGTGTAGAACGAGTTACCATAGGAAAAGATGGTACCGTTGGGCCAGATCTACAATGGAGGGTGTTGGTAAGTTAAGTCTCCCAGAGAAGAAAGAAAAAGCAGAGAATAAAGGGAAAGAAAAAGAAAAGAAAAAAAAATGTCACTCACATTGACGTTGAAGTCAGCATTGTCAATATCCAGGCCGTTGGCGATCTGGACAAAGTTGACATGGGCAATGCCGTTCTCACCAACATAAGAGTCATTGACAACACGGAACTGAGCTGAAGGGACAACAGTCTTGACCAGCTCAGAGGCGGTATCGATGTAGTCGACAGAACGCTTCACAGCAGCAGCAGCAGCGGTAGCAGCGACAGCAGTGCTGTTCCCGGCATCGTACGAGTCCATCTACTCTGTCTTGATGCTATACATGCGGTAGGAATCAAGGTTGACTCCACGCTTGGCAACGTGAACATTGGTGTTTCCCGTGCCATGGTGCGGATGTGCGCTGGCAGACAGAGCTTGGGACAAGAGACCGAGGGTAATAGCAGACTTCATTGTGAAAAGGAAGAAAAGGGGAGTGTGGGTGTGGGAGAAATCAATTAAGATGTCTATAAAAGAGAATGAAGAGAGTGCTAGAAGCTGACTGAATGAAGAGAGGGAGGAGGGAGGAGGACCGGTGGTGGTGAAGAGGAAAGACCAGAAGAAGACTCAAACTGCGAGGGGAACGGCGTGCTTTTATGTCGACAAGCTTGAAGTTATAAACATATCGAGCCAAGACGTAGACCCCGATTGCCTTGACTCTATTGTTAGAAAGGCTTCAAGTGCATAGCCCGAGAGCAGAGTCCGAGAAGAAGCCAAGACACATCGTCAGTACGAAAAGCCAAGACACATCGTCAGTACGAGAAGTCAAGACACCTTCAGTCCGAAAAGTCAAAAATTACTACCAGTTCGAGAAGTCAAAAACTACCACCCGTTCGAAAAGTCAAAAATTACCACCAGTTCGAGAAGGAGCCAAGACAAACCGCCAGTTCTAGAAGAAGCCAAGACACAACTCTCATGGCTTGGCGTAGCAAGGACAAGCCGACTGTGTGTATAAAAAAGTAGTACTGGTGAGAGCATTGGTAAAGTTGAAGAGTACGAAATACGATGGCGCCAACAACCCAGGCTAATTACCCCAACTAAGGTCTAGAAGCTTTGGACGAACGCCATATTATCTTGTCATGTGACGATGAGGTGATTTGCTTGGTTGTTGGCTGTCAAGGTAAAATAGACTGAAAAACCTGTGATGATCAGGTAATCAACAAGGATAATAATGAACAATAACATAATGAATAGAATGAAGAATGAACAGATCCTGAAAAACTTTAATTTTGTAACCTGAAACTTTTGTGGCGTTGTGGCCTTGGCGGGATAACTCTGTATGCTTTTGTCTTTTTAACACGAGGAATACGCTTAAAAGTACTGCTATCAGTAGTACAGTGCAGAATTGACTTGCGTCCAGCTGTTTTTCCTTCTGTACTGTACTCCGTAGTTGTAGTCGGTATTTCCTGATGTGGCGCTCCACAGAACAAGTGGCAACCGCAGTACAAGTAGCAACCGCAGTACAAGTAGCAACCGCAGTACAAGTGGCATACTAACAACCCATCGCCGCCACACTCTTATATGTAGTCTTCTGTAGCAGCGCTTCTGTGACGCTCTCGTCCAAGTGCTCCACAAAATGGGAAAAGAAGCTGTTTTAAGAAAAAGGAAATAAATGGGCAACTAAGAAGCTGTGATCTGCCGCTTTTAGTTCAGTGCACAAGCCAAGTTTTTTTTTTTTTTTTTTTTTTTTTTTTTTTTGCAACTGAAATAGAACAAAAGAGACAAGAAAAAGACGAGAAAAGACGAGAAAAGACGAGAAAAAGACGAGAAAAGGACGAGAAAAAGACGAGAAAAAGACGAAAAAAAAACAAGAAAAAATAATGCAAAAATTACTGGGCCTCCAAAATCTGGCCAGAGGTTTCGTAGACATACCGGCAGTATGGCGTCTACAAAAAGTTGCAGCCCGAAACTTGGGATGCATGACATCGAAGTTGATCATTTGTAGCAACAGCGCCAAAATACCGGACTTTGCTTAACAAGACTGCAGATCTGTCGTTACTGCAAGGGCGCAGGACCTTGGGATTGAGCTTTTGCTTGGACAGGCGGAAATATATATTCGAGGCTGTAATCTTTGTGCAAATGGGACGGGACTTGGTAAGCCATAAGAGTCCGCTACCGGAAAGCGAAGAGGGCATATAAGGTTATGAGTGCTGCCGAATGAAATACAAACAACGTACGGAGTAGAGGCTGTATTGAACGCCGAGTTGCTTCACAGCAAAAGACTTTCCAACCCCAAAAGCCTCAATGATTGAGATGTAGGGGGATAGATGGCGCTTCTTATTCCGTTGCCACTCAGATTTGCAGTGATTGATATGATTCAAGAGGCCGGCACTATTGGGTACAGTTCCAACAAATCTTTCCTTGACAGAGAAAGCTATAAACTGCTCGACGTGTGTGGCCGAGGCCTCTGATTGATTGATTGCTCTACCAATTCCTCTTCTATGTACTGTGCAGCATCTATATACTAGTAGTAAGTATGTTTTCCTTTGGGTCCCATGCAATTCCAATTATAAGCGGCAAACAACAGAATCATATGATGTAGCATTAGTTTGCACTCTCCAGCGAAGCCCCAAGGGTTGATAAGCTACAACGGAGCTTTTTAGTGATGGACATGGAAAGATCTCAGATTACAAAAGGGATATAGGAGGTAAAAAGGAATGAAACATCTCGTAGGAATTTCCAATACACACACTTTGGAAAAGTGTTAACGGGCAAAAAGAAACGTGCCATAACCATGAATCGAACATGGGTCGCGTCGGATTTGAGATCTCAGAAGAAACCACAACGGCGCATTCTAACCACTAAACTATTATGGCTTCGGATTTCTTGATTATGGCTTTCGTAATTGTGTCTATGAAGGGAGATCTTCGGATGTGCGTGATGGAAATTCAGACATTAACTGTCAAACAGCTATGTTTGTGTTACTGAGCAATTGCTTCACCCATCGCCAAGTCTTTGCACAGGGTTGTCCGGTAACTAAGCCGGCACTGTTTGACTTTAATCGACGTTGAATACATTCATATCCAAGCCCATTTTCGAGTCTTGCATCCTGATGCTGGAACTGCTCGTGGCATACGTAGTAAACCCAGGTATTAGTACCATGTACAGCTGGCACACACCCTCCCTAACCCATCAGTATTGAATCTTTGATTTGAACGAAAGCTTAAGTATTCATGGTAGCCCAAACGTAAGCATTCTTCTGTAGCATTGCATGATGACTAGATTTGACGAGGCGTTTTTGTTTCGGATGGTTCTGAGGCAACGCTCGGAGTGTCGCAAATCCGGTTGGACGACGCGGTCTTAGTCGACGGTTTAGCAGAAGCATCAGAGTCCTCATCTTTGGCGAAATCCTCCAAGCTCACTAAAAGAGCTTTAGCAACAAGATCTATTATATCCAAACCCTCAATCTCTCTCAAACGAGTCATGATTTCCTCGGGAATCTGCTTAGATACACGCGAAGGTAAATCTAAGCTTAGGTAGTTTTTTAACTGTTCAACGCCTTCCTCTACGTCTGAATTTTAAATGCATTAGACAAGTTGAACGTAGTGTAAAAGGGTCAATAGTAACTTACATGGTCTTGGTATATCCGTGTCTGCAAGATCAGGAAAGATCAGCTTGAAGATATTCCTCCACTTTTCCTCGTCTAGATTGGCCCTGTCTGTATCTGGCAAGGCTTTCTTGCGGGGTTCGCGCATTCGCAGCGCCTCTTCAGCGTCGGATGATATGCCAAAGTTAGACTCAACGTCCATCACGGAGCAAGGAATCTTCAACCTAAGATGGGCATTCTGATCACTCTGCTTGTTGAAAGTTTTCCCGCATCGCACACAACGGAACCTGGGCTCACAGTGGCAGCGGTATAGATGTTCCCTTGAAATTTAACGGTCAGCATTCCCGAGTTTTGATACGGTGAAAGTAGGGTTCATCTACTTTAATCTGTGGATGTTTTCGAATCCACGACCAAAACACGATCGCTGCAATTTGGCCACGTTATGTTTAGCCTTGACGAACGGACAAGCAAAACGCCTCATGTCTCGTTTGATACGTTTCGTATGACTGATGTCGGCTTCTTCTTGGTCGGCTCCAAACTCACTTAGATACAGCTCCCGCTTTTCTTGTTTAGTCAATAACTCATATCCCATGAGTGCCCCGCTGTGCTCAATAAGTTCAAACCCTTCTTCGGCTTGTGTGGTCTTGATACTGTCGTTAGATTTATTTCCAGATTTGAATGTGGAGGTAACAGCTTTTGCGAGGGTATCAGCAACTTGGTGTGCACCATTGATAGCTCTGAGGGTGGCGGGCGTATTTATCTTGGTAGAGTTGCCGTCAGGAATAAATTGACCACTGTTCAAGAACTGGTAACCGTCATAGGATGCACTGTAGCCGAACTGGGCGATATCCTCTGGACTGAAAGGAAAACTGAATAACTGTGTCAGTTGCTAGCGATTTTACGTGATAGAGCTTGGTGGGTATATATACTTAGAAAGGTCACTTCCCTCTGAGCTGAACAGAGAGTGGTCCTGTACCTGATGATGAGAGACGGAGACTGTTAGTATACATTTTAGTTGTATATAAAGATGTGGTCATAGTAGAACTGCGTTAATGGTTAGTCTGAACATGGTCAAGATGCGTACATTATTGGAGCCCATTCTCTATAGAATAGAAGTAATTGTAATTAACTCATGGCCACAATGAGTATTACGGTTGCTTTTTTTGGAGGAAAAAAAAAAACCTAAAAATAAAGAAGGTGATTAAATACTTACAATAGCGAACCAAGCGAGCTACTTAAGGCAAATTTAAATGCTACTAGTACTAAGGCTGCTATAGGTTGACTGTCGCACCGCCCATCATATTCCTAATACTATTAAGCGGCATTTCCACTCTTTTTTATATTATTACTTAACTTCAACCTCTAACTTTTTTTTCTTTTTTTTTCCCCCCAGAAATGGAGCATCAGGTCACAAGCCATCACGACTTTTTCGGAGATTTGATCAATAGGAATCTTCGGGTAGAAATAAAAGATGGGCGTTTTTTTCATGGGCAACTCAAGTGCACCGATCCGGTAAGAAATGTTCCCTATTGTCAGCCTCGTTTTTTAAAAATATGGCATCATACCCTCGCTTTACCTATAGTTGTCCTATCTCATTCCGAAACCTAAGTCCCAGGCAAATCTCGAGTTAATGCCTCTTTCTGTGACCAACATTTATTTATTTGACAAAAAATCATTACGCTAACGATGAATTTCCAGGCCATGAATATTGTGCTGAATAATGCATTAGAGTATCGCATGCCCTCCCAAAAAACTATAACTGAGGCAAAGGAGGCCAACACATCAGCTGCATCAGCCAAGTTTGGAGTCAACATGGAACATCGCGCCCTCAATTCAATTGTTATTCCTGGCGAACACATTGTTAAGATTGAGCTGGAAGAGTTTGCCAGCCAAAATCGTCATAGACTGCGGGCGCTCGCGTGACTTTACTTTTTGGTTAATAAGGCTTTGCTTCCAGGCATCATACTCCTGGTTGCTTTTGAAATAATAAACGCCCAGCAAAATAAGGGCGGTTATGCTGCTATAACATGTAAATATCAATACTAGTACTAGTATATATCAGCCCGAAAATCTACTCATACATCTACTGGACAACGTCAATCAAATCACAACAAAACAGCAGCCCAATCATAATTCACCAACGCATATCTTTATGGCTGAGTTTGATGTATCAGCCCCTATTAGCGTTATCCCATCGCCACACCATCGCTTAACAACAAATCGAATCATTAAAAAGCAATATGGACAACATCAAGCCCCAACCAAACCCAGCCGCTTCACCGAGACGTGGCGGGTCCTAGGCGAGAATCGACTCATGAGTACGGCCCCTAGTTTCCATTTCTGCATCGTATCTGTGAGCACCATGCTCGTCCTGTAGCTCTTCATCATACCCATCCTCTTCCTCGCCCTCCTCCTCTTCTTCCTCCTCTTCCTCCTCCTCCCCCCACGAACTCCGCTCCGCAACCACCGGCCGATTCTGCGCCGACTGATCGACACCCTGCGGCACGCCGTTGCGCGCACGAATGTTATTCCGCCGCCGCTGTGACAGTGTGCGCGCCCGCGTTGACAGCTTTGCGCTGACGGCGGCATTCGACGACACCCAGCTCGTCAGCGCGTCCTCGCAGTCCTGGATAATGGCCTTGCTGGCCTCGTAGCCGTCGTACGCGGCGCGCGTCTCGCCGGGCGTCACGGGCGTGTCGTCAATGAGCTCCAGCAGGTGCTTGCCGTAGCCTGAGATGATGGCAACTTTTTCGCAGTGCTCGCGCAGCGCGTCAAACTGGTAGGTAAAGGCCGACTTGATCTTCTCGCGCGTAATGTTGGACAGCTGGGCTTCAGCCACGAGGGACTCGGCTTCGGCGCGCACGAGCTCCTGCTCCAGCACGACAATCTTGGGCGAGTTGGGCTCTTTGTATTTCAGCATGGCGATGGTGTCGGTAATCTTTTGCTTGCGGTCGCGGCAGGGCTGTACCGAAGCTTCGATGTTGCGGATGCTCTTCATTGTAACGCGGTATTGATCGTAGCGGTCGACATATTGGTCTTCGAGCTCGCCAATCTCGAACAAAAGAACGCCGATCTTGTCGGTGACATCGGAAACATCTTCGTCGCCAGCTTCACCCCAGAGCGACAGTTGTTTCTAGTAGGGTTAGTGCCAGAACTAGGTAAAATGTAAGATGTGTAGGGGACCAAACAAAAGACTGGGACGTACCGCTACTTCCATGCGCTCTCGTGCCACGCTCTCCATGCTGCGCATCACATTCTTTTCCATCTTTACCAGCTGCGCCAGTTTCTTGGACAGCTCGGGCCCAAAGGCGCCGGCAGTGCGTCCACGCAGTGCATGGCCTAAAGGGGAATTAGTTAGTAGTATTCGGGAACGGGCATAAGGCTGAGAAACAAGGCTGTATCGTAGGGATGTAGTAGTAGTAGTAGTAGTAGTAGTAGTAGTAGTAGTGTGTATATGTATTGTAGGGAACAATAGTGGGGTGGGTGTTTGAGAGGTACCGTACCGAGACTGCCACGACCGAATATGCGGCCGCTCTTAGTTGAGGAAGGCGGCGGCGGCGGGTTCTATGGAAGGTGCCATTGTAAGCATTTGACCGACAGACGGGAGGGAAAGCAAAGAAGGAGGTGCCCTGCAAAAGAAAAGGACAAACCTCGATCTGTGACGCCGTTGGCGCACGGGTTTGGCGCATGGAGTAAGTACGATGCATGACTCTTTCTGTCTCAAGTGTAGCTGAGAGTTGGCTGTGGGTTGATTATCGATAGGGCAGATCGATGGGGGAGGTTGATGGGTAACTGCGATTCGGCAGCGACAGTGATTAAACAGCGAAAGAGGGCGACTAAATTAAAGTTAAAAGAATATCGGTATTAAAAGGTTGTAACGAATAAAAACAAAAGAACAAGCCTGGAAAGAAAGATGTAAGGATTAAAGAGAACAAAGAAGATTAAACAGTAGAAACGAGGGGCAAAAAATCAGACCGACGGAAATAGAAAGCAACATCCACGTCTTTTAACGGCTTGCGTTTTAGGCCGGATCTGAAGTTATAAAGTCGCAGTCGCTACGGGCTTTAGTCTTAGTCCAAAAGCACCGGGATAGCCAGACCAAGAACGAAGCCTGTTCCCAGACCCAGTAACAGTATATCTACCGCTGATCAGCGCTGGGTCGGGCATGTACTATTGCATACATGCCAGCTTTTTTTTGCGCTTGGTCTGATGGGAGTTGATGCTTGCACAGTACGTTTTGTCGACGTCATCAGTTGTGTCTGGGGGTCTAAAGGCATAGTTTACTAAGAAAATACGGCCTAGAAAATATCTCATCAGGTGGACTTGGTTAATTTTCTCAGTGTCTTAGACAGCCATGTTTTTTTTTTGTTTTTTTTTATTCATTACTCTCATGGAACCCGAAAGTTATGGAGAGACTAGACAGCCATGTGAAAGGTAGAAATCTCCAGTCAATCACGCCAGACTCTTGGCCCAAATTGGGACATACTTTTGTACTTAAGTCTGTAGCGTCAGTCCCATCGTCTTTGCATTAAAGCTTGCCGAGCATTTCAAGGGGCTTAGTGCAGTCGGAGTACACACTACTTACATAAATGCTGACTGTTTCCGGTACTACGGCACTTTGAGCACTACGAATCCGGTCGAGTAAATCCTATATGTACATATACGGTTTGCAGCTTCAGCTTCAGCTTCACGTTAAACACAGACGAGGTTCAAGCTACCATGGCAACTAGCATTGCAACTAGCATTCTACCCCCTTTGCTATGTGACTGTCACTGTTTGCTCTTTTGCTACCGTTTTTATGGGGCCAGCCCTACAACGCGCAATAGCTAACTTACGCGCTTTTGTAGCAACATTCAGGCCCAAAGAAACAAAGAAATATAGGCCCCCTGCTTTTAAAAAAAAATCAGAACGCAATAGTAATCAACGTCATCGCCATGCGACACAGCGCTACAATTCTATCGCCATCATTTACTCTGTGATTTGCGCCAATCCACTCAGGCTGTTTTCTTTACCGCCCACCAAAATCAGGGCTTCTTCAATTCCGTCCGCGTGTTCTCCGGATGAGTTCACAGACGCAATGGGGCGTAGGGTTTCGTCGATGAAGCCCATCAACACCATCGACCTGACCAACCTTGAAAGCAGCGACGACGGCGACGACGGCGGCGACTATAAACCCGTGATCCACAAACGCTTCTGCGACGATACGCTGCTGCTCTCGGATCTCGGTGATGAGCTATTGCCCGAACCGCACACGCTTGTGTCGCTCTCGGTCCTCTCTCAACACCACCATCTGCCTGGCAATGCGACATCGAGCACGTTTTCTTTGTCTTCGGGGCCGTCGCCGACTGCCGAGCATGTGCCGGTTGTCTGTGGCTCCCCCGTAGCGGTAGAATACTCTCCAAAAACGATTACACAGAAACTGGCGGAATTCAAAAACGACCTATATGAAACACATTGCAACGTTGTCTGCTCTGCTCTTGCGCAGCAGCGGCCCGTTTCGAATGCAGTCAAGACGGGTTCTGATCTGTTCGCCAATTTATCGCAGTCAGGGCCCACAAACGTAAAGCCTTCAAAGGGCCGTAGAATCAATACCAGGACAACTGTAAACTACTACCATGATTTCCCCCCCCCCCCCCCCC
>LKBB01000037.1:87010-110416 GCA_001513885.1 Thielaviopsis musarum
CCAAAAGCACCCATCGTTCATCCCCTCTAACGGCTCTTAGATTGGCGACAAAAAGTCATATGGCCACCTGTCGCCCATAGCTGTCAAGTCGAACGTCACGGCGGTGCCTCCGTACCGATCGCACCTCATCGAAGTCACCGGAAACACTCTCGCGCCGTATGCGCCGCTGACCCACGTCCCGCACATTCGCGACATTAGAAACAAAAAGGACCAGCGGAAGTGGCAGAGCTTTGTTCTCGACCTGCGCCGGCAAGCCACCGACTCGGGCTTCAACGCGTACTTTGAAGAGCGACGAATCGAACGGATACAGAAACAAGAGCGGGCTGTCGCTGTTCGCGCAGAGCTAGAGCCGTGGCTGCAGGAGCTGAACCTCTCATGTGTCAACAAGTCGTCGCTGAATCTGTGGAACCTCTACAGAACAGACGAAACTTGCTACGATGACTGGAAAGAGCTGCTCGGCACGGAAGACACCAGGCAGCGTCTGCAGAACTTTTCCGAATGCTTTGATGAGGTGTTTGGCGAGAAGTCTAAGTTTTCGGTGCCCATATCGCTAGATGAAGTGCTCGAGCTTGACGCCTACGATCCAGTGTCGTATTCCAAGTTGACGCGCCGGGTAAGCGAGACGGGAATTGACAAGGCTCTGGAGACGTACTCGGTGCTGAGCTGCCAAGAGTGCTACAGCATGTCGTGCGAGCACGGAAGTTTTGACAGTTCATTCCACTTGCTGCAGTCGTCTCTGGTGACCATGGAAGCCAGTTTTTCCGCGCTACAGCTAAAGGCTATACAGGCCAGGCCGAAAATGCGCCTTGACCAGGGAACCTGCACCGTTGAGCCCTGCCAGAACAATTGCTTCCTAATACCAAGCCATTCATCTCATGCTGCCGAGGCCATGCGACGAGATGGGAGCCCGTGGACAGCCAAAGAGACACGCGCGTTTGAGTCACTTGCAGGAACGATACCACGAACACGTGATAGACGGCCAGCTTCGTGTATTGCGGCAGTGTATCTGCAGCGTTCGTGTTCTGAAATCCACGACTACGCGTTAAAAGCACAGCTATTTCCGCGACCGCCGCCGAAGCCGCTGCCGCCGATCGAAGCCGCACCAACACTTCCGTGGTACGACCGCTTCAAGAAAGCGCTGGGCGGCGACTGGCAGCGCAAAACGCTGGCGCATAGCCCCGAAAACCTGGTCATTTCTGGCCCCTGTTTCCACGACGGGCCATGCTCAGAAGACAACTGTCCGTGTGTCCGAACAAAGCAGTTTTGCAGAGCCTCGTGTGGATGCACAGTGGAGAGCTGTTCGTATAAGTTTACGGGATGTGCCTGTCATTCGTCCGGGACGACATGCACGACCAGACAAAAAGAACGGCCCTGCGTGTGTTTGCTTCTGGGCCGGGAATGCGATCCGGAACTATGCGGCTTCTGTGGCGTCAAGGAGCTCACGACTCCCGAAAACAGAGCAACTATGCGCTCGGCCAAAGCCACAGTGGGCTGCCAAAACTGCGATATGCAGCTGGGCCATATAAAAAAGGTTGTTGCCGGCCAAAGCAAGATTTCCAACGTCGGCTACGGCCTCTTTGCTGCCGAAGATATCTCCGAGGGCGACTTTGTACTGGAATACATGGGCGAGAGAGTCGCTGCCGACGAAGGCATCCGGCGCGGCGCGCGGCGTGGAGAAGGCTTTGGTGGCGGTGGCGACGAACATGCCGTTTGTTCCTATCTCTTTACGCTGCTTGAGGGAGAGGGCACGTGGGTCGATGCCGCCGTGTTTGGGAATAAGAGCCGCTACATCAACCATGCCAAGGAGACGTGCAACCTAGTGCCGCGCATCATTTATGTGATTAACGCGCACCGCATCAAGTTTGTGGCGAAGCAAGATATCCAGGCCGGCGAGGAGCTGTTGTTTGACTATGGAAGCAATTTCCCGAATCTGGTTGATCTCATGGGCAAAGACAAGGCAAACAGGCAGCTCAAGTCGTCGTTGTCGTCGCAGAAAGAGGAGCCGGCGTCGACGGAAGCGCCTGACTACTTCAACTCTGTGTTCTCTACGTATCCGTCCAAGGGTGCTGACGACAACGACGACGACTTGGGGTCTGTGTACACTAGCGACAGCGGCGAGGAGATTAAGCCTCTACCGAAGCCCCGCAGCCGTGCCCGGAAACACCCTGCCAAAGCAGTCGCCGGCCGGCCCCGGAAAACAGCCGCCAAGGCAGCCGGGACGCCAAAACCAAAGCCACAGCAGACCGTGCAGAATAAAGACCAAAACGTTTTTCGCAAAACAGCCAGCTTGGTGACGGCAGGAGACCTGCATGCGCGCAAACGCAAGAAGAGGCTCAGCGAAGAGGAAATTACAGACTCGGATTCATCGTCGTTGTCGTCGTCGACAAGGATAGCAGCGGTGGCCCTGAAGCGCGCTAGGGTTAAGAACACGGGCGTGTCGGGGGGGAGAAGTCAGCTGCGGAATTCATGGCTTGCTTCTGCGGGGGGCAGCAGTAGCGGCGATGTCAGAATTGAGACGACGGGGACGACAGGGAAAGGGCTGGTCGAGATTCAGGACTCGGAGTATGAGGATGAGAGCGCAGGAGAATGGGATTATTATTGAGAGTACAATTTACAGGCGGTGATAAGGGCATCTAGTACCACTGTACTTGCACTACGGAGTAGTAGTAGTAGTAGTAGTAGTAGAAGTAGTAGTAGTAGTAGTAGTAGTAGTACTTGCACTAGTAGTAGTGCCAGGATGTCAAAAGGGCAGCCGGGAAGGATGGAAGAAAAAAAGCTCGGGTTATGAAGCCGAAGCCTATTTGCGAGGAGCCGACCTGGGGCTAAACAGGAAAGGAGCACAGACTTTTCTTTTCTCGGGCTACAGCTTTTCTTTTCTCGGGCTACAGAAGGACGCCCTTTTACACAGTACTCTGTAGTATAGGCCTCTCCTTTCTTTAGGGCCAGATTTGTTCAACTTTTTTTTTCGTGTTTTTCCTACTCACTAATCAGCACACTTTTAGATACCAATACAGTTTTTTTTCTTCACTATTATTTTCATCACTTACGGATACTCTGTAGATATCGAGAATGCTATAGGCACTGTCACGTGAAGTCAATCGGCAGATGTAATTGTGAGTTCATTTCCACAAGTCAAGCTAGCGTCAGACCCGTCACGTGCCTGGCCTGGTGGTTTTCTGCCAAAAATGACGTTTGCCGGGTTGACAGTGGGTCCCGATGTTCTAAAAGCAGCGACTTACTGTAAATGAATGAACTAACAGGGGGTGGAGCTCCAGGAGCTTTTAGGAGGGGCAGTGTTAAGCTTGTGCCAGCTTTCTTTTTGTTTTCAGCAACTGCCAGGCTGCCTCTGTTTTCCTGAGGCTGTGGACAATGAGCAGTAAAAGTGCCGTTTGCCAGGTAATTAATTGATTGCTCGGGCTGTACAAAAAATGCGAACCCGGCTTGACAAAGTAGAGAAAACATAGACCGGCCAAGCTGTAGGCACCAGCATTAAATCAAAAGAAGCAGCTGTCGTGGCCTGGAACTCAAAAGTCCAGCCAGCAAGTAACATGCAAGCAGAGCAAGTTGCTACATTCTGTCTGTTTATTGTAAAGTAATTACGCTTGTAGCCTTCACGGCCGCTGCCTTGTTGCTTGTTGCCGATTTTCCCGGCATTCCAGCTCAGCTGGGCTTAGCTTCACTGAAGAAAAAATTCCCCGGAAAGGGCTTTAAAGCTGTGGCGATCTCCGCCCTTTTCGACGTTCCCTCCCTTTTTCTTTTTCTCTCTTCTTGCCTCTAAAAAAAACCCGACACTTTTTTTTCTTCCATTGAAATTTTCATCTTCTTCTTTTTTTTATCAATCCAACAAGACTACGGAGTAGAACTTTGTTTCCTTTCACCCTCTATTATAGTTGACTAGACACATCATCACAATCGAGCCACCATGACGCTCTACTACTCCCTCGTACGTTACGCTTCATGAAGATTCCCATGATTCCCACCGGCATCAGGCCCCAGAAGCTAACGAATTGATCTCCAGGTGTTTTTCCTCCTCATGTTTGAGGTTGCAGTGTTCTTCATGCTTGTTGTGCCAATGCCGTACACGTTCAAGAAGAAGCTCTTTACGTACGCTGAAACCATCAAAAAGCATTTGCGCTCGCTGCTAACGCCCTCTTAGCTTCATCTCGCAAAGCCCTCTGGTGGCCAAGGCCCAGTACTGGCTCAAGATCACCTTTGTCTTTGTTCTGATCCTGTTCGCCGACAGTGTTATGCGCGTGTACCGCGTCCAGGTTGAACTGTTTGCCGCCACCGAAGCCGCCGCCAAAAATGTGTATGTCTCTCTCTCTCTCTCTCTCTCTCTAATCGCCCCAACTTACTGACAACTCCATCTCCAGCGGCGCGGGCATCCTCGGCCACGAACGCACCGAAGTCCAGGCCCGCAAGTTCTACGCCCAACGCAACATGTACCTGTGCGGCTTCACCCTGCTGCTCTCACTGATTCTCAACCGCACCTACTCCATGATCCTCGAGCAGATCCGTCTCGAGGAGAAGGTGCGCTCGCTCGAGAGCACCAAGGGCAGCTCCGCCGACGTCGCCACCCTCAAGCAGCAGCTGGCCGCCAAGGACCGCGATCTGCAGACGCTCAAGAAGCAGAGCAAGCAGCTCCACGATGAGTATGGCTCGCTGAGCGACAAGTACACCGCAACGCAGGACGATGGCATCTCCAAGAAGGAGAAATAAGCCCATTTTTTCTTCGTTTTTGCTCGTTGACTCAGAAATGGAGTGAGCGCGGTGGAGGCGACTCACATTCCGGAAACCCTCATGCTACTGGCTACGCCAAGTACGAAAACAGCTACAACCAACCAGCTCCAACTTGCTGTTGGTTGCAGTTTACCATCATCAATCATATAGACAATATGGCAGATAGCTTATGCCAGTCGTGAAGTCACAAAGTCACTGCATTTAATTTTTGAGTATCAATTGATTTCTTGTGTTCAAGTGCGATTCAACTTTTGCGTATCAATTGACCTCTTGTTTTCAAGCTTGATTTAATTTTATGTATCAATTGATTTCTTGTGCTCAAGTGCGATTATCTGTAATGACGTCACATGATATGTATTGGTTGCAACTTAGTCGGCTTATCATTAACCCTAAGATGATGCCTTTTCCGTACGCAGTAGATATAAAGTACAATAGCTGATACTTGAAACCCTCACGCAGTCTTGCCACGCTTTGATCTACGTAGAGTAGGCCGTTCGTCTGTGTCTTTTGGGGCAGACACCGCCTTTCTTTTCTTTGGCTTTTCCGTGTCTGCCACCGGCTTCTCTTTAGCCTTGGATGTAGGTTTGCTAGAGACATCCCCCTTGACTGCCGCCGAGCCTCTCTCTTTCATCAAGACATAGGCAACTCTCTCGACATCTAATGCACCAACACCAAGTCTCTTCATGAGCGCCGCCGCCGCCGCCGCAAGCTCGTCATACTCCTGCCGCGTGTACTTTAAGCTTGTCTTGCGGCCGCCGCCACACAGCCAGTAATACGCCTCATCGGAGAAGAAGAGCACCCGCTGCGCATCGTGCACCGAGAGCAGCAGCGACGCAGTTGCGGGGCCAATACCCTTGAGTTTCTTGAGGATCTCGAGAGCCGCGGCGGGCTGCGACGCATGCGTCGGCGAATATGCGTATGCGGCAAGGGCTTCCTGCACGGTGTGCTGGACGAGGGCCGCGGGGTTGCCTGAAACAAGGCCCATCAGGGACGGTCTGAACTTTCCATGGCGGCTATAAGAGTGGGCGTTGGGTATTAGCAGGTGTTGGGGAGTGGTTTATCCTGACTTGCTCTGCAAACTCAGGGGGGGGGGGAATGCCAATTTTGCGACGTACAGTTTCCACTCGACAAGACCCTTGACGTCTTCCAGCTCCATGGCTTTCTTCGTGGAGCGCGCAAGATTAAACAGCTGCGGCGCTTGGACGTAGCGGAAGTGGTCTAGATTAGCCAATGACTTTTGTCCTGGTTTGAGGCCTAGGAGAGAAGAGGGTGTGTCAATAGGGGATGCTTCCAAGGGCCGGCATTTACCCGTGAAGAAAAGGTCGGGACATCGGATGGGGGACATAGTAGTAGTAGTAGTAGTAGTAGTAGTAGTAGTAGTACTATACCTTTGGATTCAGAGAGTGCCTGCACAAAGGGCCCATAGCGTGCCAACGTTTCGGCAAAGAGGGTGGCTGAAATGCCGGATGGGCTGGTAAAGTGAGGCATATCGAAAGTTGTTTTTTGTTGAACTTGATCTGGCATTGGCCAAGTCGTGTTTCCCGGAGAATTCTTGAAGTTGTCATGCGGCAAGCTGTTTGGGAAGAACGGGGTCCTGGCATAAAACAAAACCAAACTGGACAAGCTGCCGAGCGTGGGAAAAGGACAGTGCTAAAACAAGTTTAATGCAGGGGTTTTGAAATTAAGCTTAAGTAGACAGCCGTCGGGATAGATGGCATACGGAGCAAGAAATAGCGCGAGGAAGTTTTACTCGTAGTACTACACCAGGATCGTGATGTACCTTGGGCTTAGACGAGCTGCTTCTGTATTTAGAGTTTCTAGTAGAAAATAGTAGAGTCTGACCCGTTGAAATAATCCCAACGGTCGAGTTGAGCCTGGAATATATCTTTCTTACAGCCTATTATCGAGGTCTGCGCGCGTTTCACAAGGTTCAACTCCGTAACCCAGGCCTCTGATGGAGTCACGTGACTCTATGCGCCCAGTGCCTAAGCCCAAGCCGATCAAACCCAGCCTCAAACAGCGTTGACAAAACACGATTTCTTGTCTGGTGGTAGTATTAGATAGTAACATTCATTAGATTAAGCTATAGTCCACTCTGCTGCAACCAACAGTGCCTCCGCATTGATGCACAAGCGCCCATGCCGTTGCTTTGCGTGTCGGGAGAAGGCGTATATCGGCTGATGGGTTGGCTGAAGTTGAGCCGATTCTGAGCAAGGAGCAAATGAGGCTGAAGCAGATACAGGCGAAGATTCAGGGCACAAAGACTATCAGGCTTTGGCTCATGGGTCTGTTGATCGGGGACTCGAAATCTTATAAAAAGGCAGACGTTGAGCGCTTTACAGATGGTTTTTTTTTCTTCTTTTTCTTTTGCTCTTCACCTCATTCTTACCAACTTCTTCATCACATGTACATTCTCCAGCCCGGCGCTGTCTTCTTTTATTTTCTACTCATTTTTTAATACTTCTTGACCTGGTGTCTTTTTCCTCTTATCAAAAATGCGTTTCTCTTCCGTCCTTTCCTGTACGTCCCATGAAATTCTCCAATGCCGAGACACGTGACTTACTAACCCTAACCAGTCGCCGTCGCCGCCATGGCCCTCGTGACGCCCAACAACGCGGGCGCCAAGAACGTTGGCAGCGGCAACGGCTCGCAGTTCATCACGGGCGGCTGTGTGTCGAATGCCGACTGCGTGAGCTCGTGCTGCGCCAACAACGGCCAGGGCAAGGGCGTGTGTTCGGCCGAGGCTGCGGCGCTGCAGAACGGCAAGACGGGCTGCGGGTTTTCCGATGCCAAAAGCCAGGCGACGATTGCGGCGGCGCGGGAGCAGAGCCGGAAACAGGGCTTCTAGAGGGCTAGAGAAGGGGAAGGAAAACTAGATGATGAAGAGTAGCGGCGGCCATGGATCTATGCCTGCGCATTTCATGCCGATGGATGTTGGACAAATGCAATTCATGACGTCTTCTCCTGGATGAGAGACGGGATATTTGTACAGTTGTTTGTATTCCAGTTTTTGCACGCAGCAGTAGAAATTGAAAAGTGATTTGTTGTATGTTTTATTGCTACATATATGGTTGGAAGTAGTAGTGGTACTCCGTGTACGGAGTATATGTATGGCAAAGGTATTAGTTGCTCAATCTGGTTACTGAGTGGCGCCACATTTCCGGTGGCCTTTTAACCGTTTTTCTTAGCTAACACCTGTCAATTGAGCTTTGCAGCAAGTAAAGTCGAGGCAGGCACGTTTTGTTGTGGCAAGAATTTCCGCAGCAGCACAAGAGGAAGGCGCATCAATTTGGTGGGTTCACAGCTCTTACTCCATTTTCTTTCTTTCTTTTTCTTTCTCTTCCTTTCTTCATCATTCATCGTCATCGTCATCGTCATCGTCAGTCATCGTCAGTCATCGCCATGGCCCCCAAAAAACGCATGTTCAAGTCCTCGGCGGCTCCCGCTTCCCGCTCATCCGACGCGCCGCCAAAGCCGTTCAAAAAGGCTCCCGCCGAATTAGATCTCTTTCTCGAGCTGCTCGATCCGCAGCATGTCTACGTCACGCACATTGACCAGCATCCCGTGGCCCACAAGCGCAAGATCTTTGTGATGCCCGTCGGCATCAACATTCTCGTCGTGTTGCTGTTTATCCTGCGCATGCAGAGCGTGCTGCCGTTCTACTGGGGCCTGATTTGTGCGGCTCTGGGTGCCGCGCCAACGGACCTGTTTAGCCCGCGTAGTGCCGAGTGGGCAGATATCCTCTGGGAGGGCCTGCGCCGCGCACTGACTTTTGCCATTGATTTTTTCCTGGTGGTCTTTGTGTGGCCATGGCCCGTGGAGTTTTGCCTGGGCTCTAAGCACGGCAACCCGGTCAGCTGGCGTTTCATGACGGGCTTCCGCAAGCAGGAGGTGTGCGTGCGGCGTAGCCGCGACTGGGACCAGTCGCTGGGTACCATCTTTGACAAGCCAGATGTGCTCAACAACTTTATGATTGTGGTGCGTGCCGCCATTTCGCCCAGCTGGCTCAGCCGCAAGACGGCGTACCTCATGATCAATGGCCAGTGGGACCTGGACTGGGACCTGATGATGGTGGCTACGGCGCTGGTTGACCGGGACGACGTCAAGATTCAGGCGTTTGACCGCGTGGTGCTCATGCACCACAAGGACCATGGCTGGCTGGTGGCCGTGGTCGAGAAGGAGCAGGAGGAGACGGCGGCCCTACGCAGACGCCAGGTGCTTGCGTTCAAGCAGGCGCTGGTGGCGCTCAACAAGGAGAATCTGTTTTACCGCTGGGTCGAGACGGTGCAGTACGAGGCGACCACGCCGGGCGGCTTCACGGCTGAGAAGCAGGAGGAGGCTGCCAAGAAGATCCGCGATATGTTTAAGGAGCACGATATCGACTTTGACCAGTTGTGGAAGGAGTCTACAGCTGTGGTGTAGGGGGGGGGGAGGTGAAGTGTGAGCTGGCTTGGTGCAATGTAGCACGTCATACTATTTTGGAGCGTTTTCTTTTCCTCTTCTTTTCTTGGGCGCCTTGTTTTGTTGGCTGGCATTTCATTACCATTTACTACTTACTTAGACTTGGGGCGTTGAATATCACTTATGATTTACCATGACACGACTACGACAACTGCAGTTACTTTATAGAGTGCAAGACAAGTTGCATCGTGTATCACGTAGTATAGGCCATCGCTAGGGCAGATCGACAGACTGGTATCTGTGGTACTGCTACTACTACTAATACTACTAGTACTGCTATACCCATAAACACTAGATATAAAGTAAGTAAACCAAGATGTAATAAAAACGCCTAAAACAAATACTTTGCAAGTATGTGGCTCCCAATAATTCCAAGCCCCCTAAAAGTATATCCAAACCCAAGTGATCCGTCCTTTGTCCTTGTCGTTTTCCATCTGTCAAAATGGAGAGCTCAGTTGCTGATGCTGTGTCGGGGTGTTTTTGTGCCTCGGGATGTTTGCTTTTGTTGCCAAGTCACAAGACAACTCGCAGACATAGTCAGCACATCACAGTAGCAAAAGCTTATTTGCTGCTCTTCTTGGTCTTCTTGGCCGGGCCCAGCGCAGCCTCACGGCGCTTAGCCTCGCGAGCATCGAGCTCTGCCTTGCGCTTGGCCTCGGCCTCATCGCGCTCCTCCTTCTCGGCCTATACATTTAGTCAGTTAGCCAACGCTCTTTTTGTGCCAGACAACTGAAATTGGGAAACAAAACAAAAAGAAAAAAGAAAAAGAAAAGAAAAAAAAGAAGAAAAAAAGAGAAAAAAAAAAAAAGAAAAAAAAACTCACCTGACGCTGCGCAGCCTCGGCCGCTCTCTTCTCGCGAATAATCTTCAACCGTGCCATATCCGCCTTGGCCTCATCCGTCTTGCCCTGCTCATGCAACTTCTGGTAGCGCAGCTTGGCCTCAGCCGCCGCCGCCGCCTCGCGCTCGCGCCGGTTCAGAGCCATGTTCTCCATGTCCTTGGTGACGGCCTTGACAGCCGGCGCCGGCTGCGCCTTGGGCTTGGGCTTGGGCTTGGGCTTGGAAGCGGCGGCACCAGACCGGTTCGGGTTCGCCGGCAGGCCGCTGTTGTCGTCGGCGCTGTCGTCTTCCGACTCGGACGGCGGCAGGTCGCCGACCTGCACGGCCTGCGACTTCTTGCGGGCGAGAGCGGCTTCCTTGCGGGCCTTTTTGGCGCCCTTGCGGTCCTCGCGCGACGCATCAGCGGCGGCAGACGACGCGGGGTCGTCGTTGTCGCTGCCGGATTCTTGGTCCTCGTCGGATTCAGAGGCGTCCGAGTCTTCTTCGGAGTCGGAGTCGGATGGAGGGGCTTCTCCCCACATGGACATCTGGGTGCCGTCGGAGCCGGTGTTGCCGAGGTTGCGCGAGAAGCTCTTGCCGCCTGTGAGCAAAGAGAGTTAGTTACTGAGACCTGGCTTAGGGAGTAAAAGAGGGGAGATGTATATAGTATGTTATGTACCTCCACGAGTAAAGTTTCTGAACTTGCCGCGTCCGCGCGACGAAGCAGCAGCAGCGCCACCACGAGCCATTATGAGATGATTTGGTTTTAAAGAAAAAGAAAGAAAGAAAGAAAAAAAAAAGGAATAAAGTGATGTGAGAGCTTTGAAATCTCAAGGAAAGAAAAAGGGAAAAAAAAAATATATATATATATATCTAATGAGGCTAAAAATTCGGCAGGTTCTTTTTGTTTTTGTCAGTGGTTGCAGATGTTCTGGAAAAGGTGGGGTGCAAGAAAAGACAAGCAAAAAAAAAAAATAGGTGTTAATTGCAGTTTTAGCAAAAGGCGGCATGGAAGTTACAGCAGGCAGCATGGAAGTTACAGCTTCTGTTGTACTTTATATATTCAATTCCAAAGGGCAGTTTTTGCCTTTTCGTCTTCCCGAGACGATCTGCTACTCATTGTCACCAATCCAGCTTCAAACTACATGCGTTGCTTATTTTCTTTTTTCCCCAGCCATAAAAAAAATAATAATAATAAAAAAGATGATGACATCATGTTGAATCGTCACCTCCTCTTCGCCCAAGATGGGTAAAAGCAGATTTTTACAGGTACAGCACTTACGGAGTAGATTTCCAGGGGGCCCCCCCTAGAACTCTCAAACCCTACAACTTGTTCATGATGGGTGATGAGTCGTTGCCTAAAGAAGCATTGGGCCGGTCCAAATTGAGCAGTTCGCGGCTTAGTTCAATTATTGCAGGGAAGTCAGGGGCTTTAGTCGTGCTGCGATTGGCTGGATTGCTTCGTAGAAACATGAGACATCAGCTGTACAAGTCTATCTAGTATCGTTTATATGAGTACTCTTCTAGCAATCAGTGTACATCAGTGAGTAAATAGTATATTGATAGTAAATTGAAGATGAACTGTCTACGGAGTACTCCAAACAGCCCTTGTGTCAAACAGAAGCTTGAAATGCCCCTCCTACGGTTGGTCGAAGCTAAAGAGGGGACAACCCTCTTTTCTAACCCTTCGGCAAAACCCCGGCTTTTTGCTCCATCCCCACCAAGCCCCCGGCAAAACACCGGCGAAAAAGCTCTTCACTTGCCCAAAACCCCACCGCCCCACTCTTCCATTGACAACAAAAACCCAAGCTGTCCGCGCTGAGGTTTTCATACTTTCCTTTCTTCTTTTTTTCTTTTCTTCTTCACCTAATCATAAAACCACTCCCCCATATTCACTCCGGCGCACTTTTTCTCAGTGGAGTGCTGGAGGGGAAATTGGGGGATAGAAGAACGAAATTTTTTTCCACTGTCTTACCCTCTAGGCTAGCGCTTTGCTCTGATGTCTAGAGAAATTTAAACTGCGGTACATTCCATCAACCACAACCTGTAGTTTTATTGTACAAAATATGCTGGGTTTGTATGGCCAAGCCATTGAGTATAAAGGCGTGTGTCATGAGTGTACTTGTAGTATACTGGTGGCGCTCTCATTGTACAAACGGGCTCTTACAGCCCCATGCTACGCACAAAAGTATCCACGCGCATCTTCTTAGTCTCGCGCATCTCTGGATAAATGGCTCGATGAATCTTCTGTCTCCTCTCGTTCCTCCGCTCATCCTCGCTGCTCCCGTCGCTCTCGCTCTTGCTCGTCCTCTGCCTGGTTTCCCGTGTCTTTGTCTTGCGGTTCCCCGGAATCGTATCCCACGACCGCGTGTACAGCACACGCAACGCCTTGGACATGCGATGCGACGTGACGTGGGCCGTGGGGAAAATGCGGCCGCCAAACCGAGACGAGCAGTGGCCAATGCTCACTGTCGCCATCGGCCGCGGCGGCAGCTGCGTGCGCACGCCGTGGTCCTCGAGATAGGCCGATGGCGCCGGGCCGGCCGTAGCAAACACAGTGTCGTTGCGCACCAGGTCGCGGTCATATGTGTTGGCCTGGCCGAGGCCCGTGTACATCAACTCGCCCCAGTGGCGCATGTAGCCCGTATGGCACGGGTCCATGACGCCCGTCCAGCCGGGCGCATCCATGAGGTCCTCGCGGTCTAGCAGCGACTCCTTCGAGTGCATGGCAGCCGCCGTATTCAGGGCCTGGGCCAGCGTGATTTCCGGCTTCACCGGCGATCTGTCCTGGTGCACTTCGTTATAGGGCACTGTCTCGCGAACCACGAAGCGGTCTGAGCCATTGGCCAGCGGTGAGAGCACGGCAGCACATGCGCGGTTGGCGTCAATGGCGTGTACGACGTTGGAGCGAGATTCCTTGATTTCTTCTGGATTAAACGTCCTCAGACCGCCGCCAGCCGAGTCGCAAAAGAGCTTCAGCTCCTTGATGATATTAACACATGGACCGCACGGCACCTGCGTCCAGCCGTGATCCACAAGCTCTGGAGCCCTGGCGTGGGACGGCGGAAAGTCGGTGCCAATGCCCCATATCCAGCTAAAGTCGACGAGAACTAGAGTAGGCAGCCGGGCCAGATAGCGTAGACAACGAGCCGTCAGCTCGTTCTGGCCCCAAATGCGCAGCACGCGCAGCGCAGGAAACGGCTTGTCCATTTCCGAAATGCTGCGAAATAGCCCGTCCGTCAGCCGGGGCAGCGGCGGTATGGGGTTTTCGGTATCGGGCGGCTGAGCTTCAACGGTTTCGTAGTGGAATTCGGGTACAATGAACTCGAGCACGCCGAGATTGGACATGTTGGCCAGGCTCATCAAGTCTTGCTCGGTGATGTGGGCGCCGCCAGTGATGATTAGATGGGCAAGGAATTCGAGCGACGGCGAGTCAAGGGCGCGCGGAATGTGGGAAAACGGGCCGTCGGACGAGCAGGCATGTATGTCGGCATTCCAGGCGGACAGAGGGACTTTTTCTTTGGCGAGATCACTCCAGATGCGGACAAAGGTCTTCCAGACGTGAAAGCTAATGTTTTGTCTGGGGGTGCGATGTTAGCTTCTGTACTACCACCATGAGAAGAGAAGAAAAAAAAAGGTAGCTTACGACCGCTCTAGCTGCTGAAACAGCTCCAGCACCTTGCTTCGTGACATCTTGCTGCCCCATCCTTGAGCTTCAATCATGCAAGCATTTTCGGCAGCGCACACGATGGCCATTTCAGACAGAGTCAGCATCTTCTTGTCCTTGTGGGGATCCGGTAGACGTTTGAGCAGGCGGCGCGACGTATTCAGCCAGTCGTGCTCCCAGAAGTCGGTGGAATATCGCTGGGCACAGACTTGGCGGTATTCGGGTTGCGAATTGTTGATGCTGTCGTAAATGTCATTGTCTAAGCGGGTAGCGCGTTCTAGGGCGGTGGGGAGCATGATAGAAATAGAGATAGACGGGGATGCGTAAAGCGATAGAGTGATGATTGAAGATGAAGATGAAGATGAAGAAGATGAGATGATGAAGATTGAAATCATTAAAAATAGTGGCGTGAAGGATGCAGAATGTAAGTAGTACTTAGGTTGCTTTGCTGTGTTGAAGCTTCTTGTTGTGGTTGCCGGATTAGTACAGCTGATGTCATAAGGGTCACCGCTAGGGTTGAGGCCAATGCCATGTATTATACCATGTTATACCATGTACTATATACAGAACAGTCAGTCTACCATCAACTGCCCACGTCCACTGCCCACTCACTGCCTAAACATCCACCACGTCAATCTTGCGAATCATCTCGCCGCCAATGCGCGCAATCTCCAGCAGAATCGCCTTTTTGTTCAACTCGACCGTATGATGCGCCTCGCCCGCCGCCACCACGAAGTTGTACGGCAGCCCGACGCGGAACGTCTGCGTGCCGTCTTTGGCCTTGGTCGTCCAGATGGCCCCAATTACGCCGTCGCCCTCACCGCCAAAGAAAAACGCCATCGAGTCGCCGTACACGCGCCGCAGCTCGCCCACCAGCACCGCCGCCGGATCCCGTGCCAGCGGCAGCGGAATCGCCGACCCCGGCGCCGACACGCCCAGGTTCTTGAACTGCTGCTGCGCCGCCGAGGGAATCATGCCACCAGCTGCTGCGCTCGGCCCGCCAATGGTCTTGAGAATCGTGTTGCTGGCCCGCGATGACAGGTGCAGCAGCACGTCGTAGTCCTGCAGCGGCGCGTCAAACAGCGCGGCAACCTGCTGCGGCCGCAGAAAACTCAGGCTGCCGTCCTTGACGCGCACCGTCTTGCACGCCGCCTTGGCCAGTCGCGTCATGCGCGCCGCTGCCATGCGGTCCGGGCCACCGCTGCCGCATCTGGTGTACGCCAGCCCCGTCGAGTCGTGCGGCGTGGCCACAAACAGCACCACGTTCTTCATGGCGGGATCGCGCGCACGCCACAGCGCCAGATTTTCGCGCAGAGCCGAGCGCTCGCCGAGACTCATGACGCCCGAATCGCTCTCGCTATCAACCACCAGCGGCTCGTCGCGCCAGTCCCAGCGCGCCAGGAACGACAGCGTGCGCAGGAAGCCCGTGGCTGCCGACGCCGGCATGCGCCACGGCGCCGGCTCCAAAAAGGCCCGCAGCACAAACAGCTCCAGCAGCTCCTCGCTAAACGCTCCCGGCCCTGTCAGCTTATGGCCTGCAAACCAGTGCTTGACCATGCGGATCGACCCCGACAGCGCCGGCAGCCGCGTGCACGCCGTGGCAATGGTCTGCGAGTGAAGCGGCAGCGTCTCGTAGCGGAACTTGTTGTCGGCCAGGGCCACTTCGGCGGCGGCGCGGACCTGCCCATCAAGAGTCTTGTTCTTGGCTTGTCTGTCCAGCAGCACCTGCTCCATCTCGGAAACGATGCGCAGCCGGAACGCGGCGCCCGTCGAGTACACCACGTCCAGATAGGCCATATTGGCAATGCCCAGGCCGACATTCTCGCGGCCCAGATACGCCGATACGTTGTCCTTGGCGCTGGTCAGGCGCTTGTGAATGTCCAGCAGAAAGTCAATCTTGGCTTCCTGGATGGCCACCAGGTTCTCGGGCCACTTGCCCGACGCCTCAAAGTACAGCAGCACGTCCATGGGCTTCAGCGGCCCGCTAAAGAAGCCACGCAGCTCCGGCACGCTGCGTGACGCATAGCGCAGCGCCGGCGCCACGGGGCTGAGCCGCCGCACGTGCAGCGGCATGCCGTCCAGACTGCGAATGTCCTGCTCGAAAACCCCAAACGCCCGCTTGGCCATGTCAAACGACTCCTTGTCCAGCGGCGACAGGCCCAGCACGCTGTCCATGCCCGTATCTTGCAGCTCAATGGCCTCAGCGTCCAGCTTCAGGTGCCGGTTTAGAATGTACGTGGTGATTTCCTCCGTCAGCAGCACTGCTGTGCGCTGCTGCCACGGCACGCACTCGACAATGCTCCCGTCCTTGAAGCGCCGCAGCTCGGAGCGCACGCCCCAGAACCGGCGAAAGGCCGCGGCCTCTTCCTCCTCCTCGGCCGACGGGCCCAAATCGATGATACGCGTCACGTGCATGGCATCAAACATGACGCCCACACGGAGCACCTGCGCGCCACCCCGCCCCGGCCGGCTCGTGGCGCTCCAGCTCTTGCGCGCCACCCAGTCGACATGCACCAGCTGCGCGCGGTTGCCGTACGCCTGCGCCAGCACGCGGTACACTTCGCCGCCACAGCCCCACGCCAGCCCGCGCCGATCCGTGGCAGACTTGAGCTTGGCCGTCAGCGGCGCCGAGGGCGACACCGCCACGTGGAACACAGCGTCGTACAGCTGCGCCGCCACATTGGCCTTGACGATAAATGTTGACTCAAACTGCGCCAGCCCCGGGTTGCCCAGCACTTCGTACGTGGCCTTGGCGTAGTGCCGCAGCAGACCGGCCGACCATGCGCTCATCTTGAAGGCAACGTTGAGCTGTCGCTCCGGGTCGTACAGCACGGGGCCGTTCTCCGTGGCTTCCTCGACCGAGCCGGCCTTGCTGGCGCCGCCAAACACAAACGCCGTGTTGGCAAAGTCGGCGGCCGAGAGGAACTGCATGGCTGCCTTGAAAAGCTCCGTGCTGCTCAGCGCCGTCGACAGCCCGCCCTTTTTGCTTTTTTTGCTGCTGCCGCCGCCAGCCTTGAGCATCAGCGCCAACATCAGCGACCACTCAAACGCGCCGAACCCGCCCTCAGCAATGCTGCTGCCCAGCCCACGCTGCTTGAGCCAGATGCGGCCCAGCAGACACGCGTCGGCAAAACCCGCACACTCCTTCTTGACGGCCGTCAGCACGCGCAGGTACGTGATAAACGTCTCTTCGGCCTTGAGCGTGTTGTTGTAGAACGGCGTGGCCGGCAGGGCCAGCTCCTTCTTGTCGTCGGCAACGCCCTGCTTGTTGCTGCAGTGCGTCGGCACCAGCTTTGAGCGTGGGAACAGGCCGGCCGTGGCACACGGTATTATGCGGATGACGTAGTTCTCAAACGACGTCTTCTTGCTGGCGTCGGCTAGCACACTGCCGATTTCACTAGACAGCTCGTCCTCGGACACTTCGTCATTGTCGTTGTCGCTGTCGTTGTCGTTGTCGTTGTTGTTATTGTTGTTGTTGTTGTTGTTGTCCTGCTTGACTATGCGCAGCACCACCACGGGCAGCAGCTCGTTCTGGTGCAGATGCTCAAACTCGACGACCACGGCGTCGCCCAGCTTCTGCTGCACGGCCTGCGCCACGTGCGCCAAGAAAAACGCCCGCCGGTAAAAGTAGCGCATGTTCATATAGTCCTTGTCCTGGAACATGGCGCGCGGCATCTCCACCACCATGTCGACGCCCGGTGTGCTCTGGCCACGCACCATGCTGCGCATCACGTAACTACCAACCACATTGATCTTGGACGGCTTGGCAAACGAGACAAGATACGGCGAATCGTCGGCGGGTTTCGGGTCGGGATACGGGATGACAATGCGGTGCTTCTTTTCGAAAGCCTTGGTCGCGGGGCCGATCTGTACGTACGTCTTGAGTTAGCTCTCTTCCACAGGTACTTTTACATGTAAACACAGCCCAAACACTACTCACCTTCTGTGGCTCGCTCGTCTCCACGCTCTCAATGGCTGCCTTGGCCTTGAACAGCAGCTGGTCGGCCCCAGGAAAGGCCTTGCCGTAGTCAAACTTTGCATTCTTTAGCAGCTCGTCTGTTTCCAGCACGAACGTGCTAGCCGTGGTCAGCCGAGCTGCGATTTTCAGATCGGCATTAAAGCCGCCGCCGCCGCCGCCGCCGCCACTGCCGCTCGAATGCTTCGTCTTGAGTCGTTTCGGGCTGGACTCCATTGTATGCAGCGTTTTTGCCGTGGGGAAAAAAAAAGATTGCTACAACGTGAATTATCGCCAGAGTGGAAATCTCACCCAAAACAGTACTAAGAATTTTTGCCAGAACTTCTTTATCGATAAGCCTTATCGATAAGGTTGTCTGTATATTTTTAACCGCGCTTTATATTCAGTAAGTATATACGCCATACAATGTTACTTGTATACAGAATAGACACATTTTATATAAAAATATAACAACCTTTACGATTTCAAGAGATTCCATTTCCGCCTCCCAGAAACGCCAGTGCCAAAGCTAAAACATGTGGTTTTGAGAAAAAGAAAAAAAGAAAAAAAAAAACCAAATAAAACAGACAGTAAAAAAAAGTCATTCCAACTTGACATCCAACTCCCTCCCTCAACATACTACCCTCCCTCTCCCCCTTCCAAATGCCCTTGCAGTCTACAGCTTCTTAATCTTCTTGTTTTCCTTGGCATTCAACTGGTGTGTCGAGTACGCGCAGTAGCGGTCCTTGATGGCCACCACCTCGTACGTTCCCTCCTGCGACGCCCGCACCACCTTGGTGTTCTCGTACGACACGTCATGCCGCGTCTCCAGCACCACGCTCCGCTGGCCCTTGCGCGCATTCGTGCTGCGCGTGTACGTAAACTCAAACGGCGGCGTACCGCCAAACTCAAACAGAATCTCCACCTCGGTGCCCTCGTGAATGTCCACCTGTGTCTGCCGCCCACGACTGATGCGCACGCTCGGCAGCGGGTGGATGTGCTTGGTAAAGTTGACCGCCGCCTGGCACTCGCTAGCCTTGTCCGATATCCCCGTAATGGCAAACAGACCAGGGCTCTCGGCCACACGACGGAAGTTAGTCGTCGGCGACTTGGCCACGCGGCGTCCGTTAAAGTCATAAATCACCTCAAACGGAGGAGTACCCGATAGAGTGTACGAAATACGCTCACCCACGCAGTAGTCCTCGCGTGTCTCTAGAGGCCAGATAGCCGGTGCCTCGTACATGTGCACCTGCACCGACGGGCCGTTCGTGTCGTATCTGCGCTGGCAGCCGCGCGCATCGCGCACCGTACGGATTCTTACCTGCTGGCTGCCCAGCTGTAGAATCTCGCGCGGAATCTTGACATCGTGGTTATTGCTGTTGATCGACGTAATCGTGTACGGCTCCGTAGGGCCACCGCTGTGGTGCTTAATCTCAAGCTCGACATAAAACGGCGCAACACCCTTGAGCGTCATGGGAATCGTCTGCTCATTGTCCTGCTCAGCCTTGCAGTACTTGAATGATGATCCAGGCTTGCTAAACGTGGCCGTCGGCTTGGCATTGATCCGCTGCATGACCTTGATGCCCTTGAAGCCGCGGCTGGTGCTGTAGTAACTGTCCTCGAGCGAGTTAAAGAGATACGTGTTGTCACCGGCTCTCGACGTGTCCAGCGAAATCGAAGTGCGCTCCTGCGGAACATCGAGCATGTGGCGGCTGACGGCATTGACACCGTTGAGGCCGTGGTGCTTAAGGTCGTAGTTAACGTGGTAAGGAGCATGGCCTGCTGCTTTGTTAGAAATATACCAATGGTTGTAAGGAGCGTAGCTGACTTACCCTTGAATAACAGTTCAATACCGTCAACGTCTCCCTCGCAAACATCATTCTTGCGCCAGCCACCGTCGGCAGGAGTAAGAGTCTCGGAGAGCTGCAGCGACAGCTCCGGCTTATCAAACCAGTCAACTTGGAACTTGGACGCATCAGGATCAACACTGCCGTGACACTGCTTGTCCGACACTTCAACCAGTTCGTAAACACCCTTGGAGTTGACAACAATACGGTCGTTGGCATTGTTGAGCATCTTGTGCACAATTCCGCCGTCAACAGTGTTGCGGTACGAGACAGTCCACGGACCCTCGCCCTGCAGACGCACAGGCAGAGACAGCTTGCTGTTCTCCACCGCAAGAACCTTGCGCCGGCTCTCGATGAGGCCAAAGCCGACACGCGGCTTCTGCCGACGCACAGAAACCTTAATCTGGTCCTTGAGGTAGGTCGGGCAGCCACGGCTGTCGCTCACACTGTTCAGCGCCACCACGTACTCGCCGCCCTTGATAAGAGGCTCGGTCGCAATGGTGAACGAGGGCGTCTCGATGCCGCTAATTCTCGACGCCTTGCGACGACCTCCATACACAATCTCATACTCGAGGCTAAACGGAGGCTCACCCTGGAAGTGCACCTCGACCTCGGCCTTTTCGTCCAGGCAGGCGTTGACATCAGAGCTGGAAATAAAGGCCGAAGCAGCCGGCTTGACGTCTTGCTCCAGAATGTACTCATGGCCGACAAGAGCGACGTCCGTGTAGACCGAGTCGCTGACCGTCTTGAAACGGTACGTGTGGTGGCCGGCCTCGGTGGGACGCAGCTCCAGCTGGTGGCGAAGGCCGTCGATAGTGACCTGTTCCTGGCGGAGACCAGAGTTGCTGCGAACATCGTACTTGACCAGGAATGGCGGGGATCCCATAAGATCCAGGTCCACGCGCAGACCAACCGAGTTGCCAGCACACTTGTCGGAAATAGGCTCCGCCTTGACCTTCACCGTGGGGTCCAGGGGGTTAATGAGCATGCACGACGAGGGCTCCTCAATCTCACCCTCGCAACCGCCACTGACAATCTTCTTCAGCGTATACAGACCTGACTCGGTCACAGAGGGAATGTCCTTGACGGCCTTGGACTTGTGCTTGAAAGTCGCCACCTTGTCGCCGTGGTTGCCGCTGTTCGTCAAAGAGTCCAGAGGCGAGAACTCCCACTCAATCTGGTGTTCAGTCGAAGCAGTGCCAGGGCTATCAGGCATGCTCACTGACACAGGAAGGCCCACAGGCTTGCCCTTGGCGGCAAGCAGCGGGTTGCGCAAATCGCAACCATTCAGGCGAGCTCTCGGGCGCTCTTTGACGGTGAACTTCTTGACGAGCGCACTCTTGGAAAAGTCGTGGTCGAGTTCTTCTTCGGGTGTCGTGTAATTAACAGTGTTACCAAAAGCATCGTGGACCTCGTGGATAAAGTACTCCCATTCGCCAGAGTTACTCATCGACTCATTGACGCCAACATTGACCTTGGCAGGGCGCGCCCATGAGTAGTCCTCGTCGCCATTGGGAGACACGCTCGCACTGCCAAACATGGGCGAAACAAAGTCGTCGGGTTGCAGGCTCTGGAAGTGGAAGCTGCGATCCTTGCCGTTAATAGTGCGATCGTACTTGATCTTCAGAGGCGGTGTGCCCTCGACGTCAAAGAAAAGATCCGAAAGGTCGCGGATGCAGCGGTCGGTGCTGGTGGGCATGCGAATGCTGACCTTGGGGCACTGCACCACGTACGTCTCGCGCGAGTGGCGCTGCACCTCAAGCTTGTACTCGTCGAGGACCTTGGAAAGGCGGTAGACACCAGTCTTCTTGACGGGAAAAGAGACCTCGACCCTGTTGTCTTCGGTTTCGGCCTCTTGCTGGTGGATCTGGCGGATAATGTTGGCGACCTCCTTCTTGGAGAGTTTAATGATCTCGGGAGTGTTGGTGTTCAGGTCGACGCGCGTGAATTCGATCTCGACGGGGGTAGTTCCGTTGAACTGAATCGGAATGTGAACGACCTTGCTGTTGGGGCCAATGCAAAAGGGAATCTGGTCGCGGTTCATGACGGCCGAGCTAAAGACGGCGGTTAGTGTGTGTGTAGAGACAAAGGCAGCAGAGGAAGCAGCAGCAGAAAAAAACGTACCCCTCAGGCAGAATGTTGATAATCTGCTTGCCCATAATGAGCGACGAGTTGTGCAGGATATGCGACACGCGCACATTGTGTTCGGAGATGGCGATTTCGCTGTCAAAAAAGGCCTTGTACAGAGCAGCAAGACCAAAGTGGAAGGGAAACTAGAGTATCAACCAATGGGTTAGCAAGGCTGTCGCAGACAGAATTCCAGATGTTATAGCAAAAGAACTTACAGAGACATTGAACATAAGCATGTAATCCAAAGAAGCATGTGCCAGGAAGATGAACAGGCGGCTAGACCCAGCCAGCTCCAACCACGGTACACGCAGAGCCGACATGCCAAATATGAAGGCCCAGTCGACAACTACCCACCACAGAAAGAGCATAGGCGATGACTCTTCCTCCTCCATCACACCGACCCAGTGATATAGGCGCCATAGCATCAACAAGCTCCACACGGCAAAGGCGAGTATACGCTGTTGCGGGCCATCGAGCAGGTCGAGCGGGATGACTGGAGAATTTGGCGACGAAGCTGGGCCAGACTGTGGTACTACAGGTAGGGCCCGCGAGTATTTGGACGGAGCGCCGGCAAGAGACTCTGGCGAAGGCTTCTTAAGCGCGGATTTGAGTGGTGCCCGGTTCTGTCCAGCATTGGGCTGTTGTTGGAAGGTTCGCCTGGGACGGACGGCACCGGAAGGCGTCTGGGGAAAAGACCCCGATGAAATTCTCGGCGTCGAGTTCATGGCATCAACATCAACGGCTTTTGGGGCGTTTAGACGTTCATGAGATGGAGAGAACTAAAGGAAGGAAAAAGAGAGGGGGAAAAAAAGAAGGAAAGACGAATTGGCAAAACGCAAAGAGGAAAAAAAAATGAAGGAAAAAAAAAGAGCTTTGCGAGGCTCACGTGGGGATGGTCGATACAAAGGTGTTCCTTCTCGGCTGCTTTGCTTTTGCTGCGTCAAAGCCAGGCCGATGAGGAAAAAGAAAAAAAAAACAATGAATACGTAGAAAAAAAAAAGACAAAAAAAAACAGAAAAAAAGATCCCAGGTGGAAATGCAAATTGAGAATTCAATGTAGCAAAGAGAACAGATCACAATACATGCAGCCTTGTTTTCTAGACAGTAATAAATGAGAGGGCGACAGCGCCAGATGCTTGAATGTTGAAAAGCCCTCGTGATGAAGATGAAGAAATAAGCTCAGCTCTTTTTCCCCGTTGGTTGGTGATAATTGATAGTGCTTTTTTTTTCGCCTTGTATTTTCTTTTTTTTTTTTTTTTTTTTTTTTTGCGTCACGTCCTAGGCCGCTGAAAATTGTTGACGCGCGACCCCAGCCTAAGGAAAATAGTGGGCCCATGGCTTGGTGTGGGCTTTTTATTGGCTGTTGTAGGCTCTGCTGGCTCTGCCAGCAGTCAATTCCTAGTTGATCCTGTTGCTAGGCAGAGCTTTGTTTTGGGTGCTGAGTCGCTGTAGCTTGTAGTTGACTTGTGTCATTGCAAGGGACAGAACTACTACTACATACTACATACAGTATACAAGCCAACCCAGATACGATACCTGGAGCTCTATCACCCAATCCAATCACCATTTATGCGCCTGCTTATGCTAACCAGTCAGTAATTGACAATTTGTGCTGTATGCCGGCAGTTTGGCAATTTTTTTTACATTGCTCTTATTTGCGCCCCACTCTTCGATCGGCCCAAAGAAGATCACTTTTCAGTGCATGTTACCAAGCTGGTTTGCCCGTAAACCCGTAAATATGGAGAGACAGAAGAAACAAACACCCACCAAAGCCTCCCCCCCCCCAAA